>JAUZST010010601.1:0-12335 GCA_034779995.1 Parotocinclus haroldoi | reverse complement strand
GTCCACATTAAATGATCAGGTGTAAACTGGGTGTCTTCCTGTAGCGGTTTCTAAGCCATAGCCGTAGTATCCTCTCCCGCTGTCTCCACCCTCTGAGTGCAGACACCCTGGCTGTGCCGAGGGCCTTGTGATTTTCTCGAGTGGAATGCCACAGGTTTCAACATCTAAAGGCTTAAGTAGTCTTAATGAGTACCTTCTTTCCTAGTAATAATAAGTGCTATTAGCGCACTTTTAATTGCGTTCCAGGCTTCATTCTTACTCGTCTTTTTAGCGTACGCTCGGCCTTCAATACTGTGATTACATTTCTGTTTTGACTCCACTGAGTGCATGTATGCAATTTGTTGGGAAATGCCTTTGAACTTTTTGTTTGTGTGCGAGCGTGTGTCTGAGCCCGTTTCCTGTTAGACCCCTGGCATATAATTCTGAACCTTTTAAAACGACCAAATGCACCCAGTAAAGGAGGCAGCAGGCGCACACGGATATGGGTGAAGGTGGTGGGGAACGAATTGATTTTAAAAGTGTTCACAGAAATCAAAAAAGGAGACCAAATCGCCGCCTAAACACTGCTGTGTTGCAAACAATCCCATTAACTTGAACCTATCTGCTTTTACAGGTGTTGGATATACAGTACAAATACTGTGGCAGTCTTACCATTAAACCCAAGCCTTACCTGGCAGTTACAAGGCACCAGACATAGTCTTATTGTCAAAGTGCTTAATGAGGGATTGTATATCCAGTCTGTCCAGAATGTTACTGTGTGTTTTGCTTGCCAAATGTATAGATAGTAACTCAGGTGAGTTACTGCTCAATGGAAAAACAAAGGAATTGAGCATCAACACTCAATACACTCACTGTCCTCCAAATCACACCATATATCAAAAAATGATGGCAAAAGGAGCCAACCATATACAACCAAAACAACATGTCCCATTCACAGAACGGGACGGGTTACCTATATACTGTATAGGACTATTGGACGCAAACCTCTTGTGCTAGCATTACAGGGTGAGTGCTGCGTCATGGACTTAGCAACAAGGGTTGCTAAAACCATTGTTGAGGTTTCTTTGTCGGTAGCGGTCTTCGGATGATCGCTGTGTGGCTTGTCGTCCACAGTCGTGGTTTTCTGAATTTGGCTTTGAGGGATGCAACAGTGCTCTGGATCCCTCTGGATGTCAGTTATTGAAGTCTATGACACAGCAGCTCCCTGGACATCAGAATCAACAAATCCATCTCCAGTTACCTGTGATGAACAACAAAAGTTTGGATGTCCCATGCACACTTAATAAGGGGGGGGGGAATCACAACCTTAAACATGCCATCAAACAGCTACTGGGTGAGTCAAAAGACGCAGGACACCGTTTTATTTCAGAAACAGGCTACAGGGACTGTGGACCTGATGGTCCAGGGTTCAAATCCCACCTCTGCCAAGCTGCCACAATTGGGTCCATAACGCACCATTGCTTGAATTGTAAATGTATATGTAAAAGGGAACACGACATACCCCCGACAAGTAGTGACAGGGCCTACCTTTTAGGCTATGTCTGGAATGTGGCTGCCATCTTGAAGGCCATCATATTGGATCAAGGTAAGTGTTTCCAATGGGAAGGTGGTCATGTCAAAGAAGACATGGTTAAAACAGTATCAACACAGAAAGTTCAAAGCTTTTGTTGTTGGTCACTGCAACTGAAGATGTAAATTATAATTCTGATGTCCAGGAAACACAAATGCCATATCATAGCAACAGACTTCAACAACCGGCATCCAGAAAGACCACCAATTTCACACAGCACTGTCGCATCGCTCATAGCCAAATAGTTGTCGTCTGAAGACCACTACCGACGAAAAAACCTCAACAGTCCTCCAGAAGAGGATTGGGAGAATATCATAGAACTCGTCGTGTTTGGAGGAAGAAGAATGCTGAGCTGCATCCCAAGAACACCATACCTACTGTGAAGCATGGGGGTGGAAACGTCATGCTTTGGGGCTGTTTTAATGCAAAGGGGACAGGACGACTGATCCGTGTTAAGGGAAGAATGAACAGGGCCATGAATTGTGAGATTTTAATCCAAAACCTCCTTCCATCAGTGAGAGCATTGGAGATGGAACGTGGCTGGGTCTTCCATCATGACAATGATCTCAAACACACCCCTCGGCCAATAAAGAAGTGGCTCCATAAAAAGCATTTCAGGGTCCTGGAGTGGCCTAGCCAATTTCTGGACCTTAGCCCCATAGAAGATTTGTGGAGTGAGTGTTGCCCAGGGACACCCTCAAAACATCACTGCTCTAGAAAAGATCTGCATGGAGGAATGGGCTAAAATACCCGCTACAGTGTGTGCAAACCTGGTGAAGACATTTGACCTCTGCCTGACACGACGTGTCCTGGGACTTTTGACTCACCCTGTATTAACACAGTGTTCCAGGTACACACAATCCCAACGCATCACTGGGAAACCGAATTCCTTTCTCCTCATCAGTACTAATTCTGAGGTGACATAAGCCACATGAAGGCTCAGTAAAACCTGGAATTCAGTGCCTATCCATTTGTCTGGGTTTATTCTTTCATTTTAGCATGAATATCTGTTGTTTATGTTTATCAGCTGCTGGTGTACAAGTATATTTGAAAATTACACTTAAGCACTACGTCTGGATTAATCACAGCAAACTTGCGTCACTCAGAGTTCCACTGAACTGCGAAAAGTACCTACCTGAAGTAGGAGCTAAAAGGGTGTGTGTGTGTTCTAATCATCCCCAGTTTGATGCGATGCGAATGGGGCCAGTTCTAAGAACCATGAAAAAGTGGCCATGGACTGAAAGTGGATGAAATGATATGAGTTAGGACTGCTAAACACTCATAAAAACCACCTATTGGTTTACTTTATGATGGAGGTCCGCTTAAAACCACCCGCTAAGTATTATTTTTTCATTATCCTGCTTTAACAGTTTCAGGGGAAAAAAAAGCTTGTAGAATTTCCAGCTGAATTTAGGGAACCATGTCTTCCTGACTACACCCTGGTATTTCCTGTCCGGTCCGTGCTTGGGTTGTTGACTTTTAAAGCGTTCCCCTTCCACCTTTTTGTTTCCCCATGTGGGTAATTCATGTGGTCATTGTGTTTAAACCACTTATTTTATTGAGATGTTATCTGAACCATGGAAGAAGGTTAGCTGTAGAGTTCATGGTTTATTCACCTCTTACACTACCAGTCAAACGTTCGGCCACACTTGACTAAATACTTTTTTTCCCTGAGAACTGGCAATTACCCTCTGAATACAAATAAACCACTTTGACTTTTAATGGGCTGCTTGCAGCATCACACAGTTTTACATAGTAGATCCTGGGCCAACCGCCTCACCCCTTTTCCTGAGAGGTCCCTGCAACCCTTCACATCATGCCTGTTGATCCTTCAGGCACTTGACCCTCAGTCACCCCTGCTCCCAACTTGGTACTTTCATGAAAGAACCTGTGCTTTTGTAAATAAGGAATTTACATTTACATCCACGGCATTTAGCAGACGCCATTATCCAGAGCGACTTACAACTGTGGCAGCTTGGCAGAGGTGGGATTTGAGCCCTGGACCATCGGGCCCATTAGGTCCAGAGTCCAGTAGGCTACCGCTACACACAGTCCGCAAACCCCTCATCTTCTCAGTCCCTATCTTGTCACTCAGTCCCTAAGACTTGTCAGTCTCTCAGGTGCCTGGTGCTCATGGTGCATCCTGGACTATGCCCTTAATACGCAATTGCTTGGATTGGATAACACTTTGGATAAGGGTGTCTGCTAAGTGACTCAATTTCATTGTTATTGTAAGTAATTTCGAGGGGTTAGGAGAGCGACAAGGGATTAGCTGACATCAAAAAACCCAAACCAACCTTGGCAGTAGGTAGCAGCATATACGGTCTATATATAAGGTACATAATCAATAGATATTTATGATTAGTTTTTCCATTTTGGGCATGTGTTATATTTCTTGGGTGATTTGACAACTTTGAAAATAGCATTTTATGACCAAGCTGATGCGTTAAATGCATTGTTTTGTTTGGTCATGCTCCCCTTTGTGTACGGGTTCATCTAAACAGCACACTACTGCATTATCTTGTTTGCAGCTTAACAGTGACATGTTTCCTTTCTGTGGCATCAAGCCTGCCCTGCAACCAAGGTGTGGATTAACTTTCTCCACAAAGTACGACTTCATTCATGCTTCTAAATCCAGACCGAGTCTTACAGCACCTGACGAAACTCCATCCTCCCTCCTCCTTCCTTTTTACAAGTAGAAAGAAGAGAAAGTCTTCTGTTCTGAGCCGATGAAAGTCTCCATTCTTCCTGCACAGGTATTTGCAGTAGGCACTTCAACATTGGAGTCCATTCATGCATGAATCCTTTCTGTCTAGTCTGTCAGGCAGATCATAGTGCCAAAGATTTTAGAATGTGATATTTTTGTGTAACTGAATTTGTGTGATCATGGTGCCAGACAGAATTAAGGAAATTCAAGTTTTTCTTGCGTCGAAACAAGCCTTAAATGCGCCTTTTGTCATACTGTCAACCCAGAACATGTCATAACATCACCCTATGTCAATAGAAAACTTGAACCGGGTGATTAGCCTGAAAACCCAAAAAGTGTAGAGTGAAAAAACGTGTGATCCAAATACAAATATAAATACTATCATTTTTAGCAGAAAACAAAATGTTATTTGATTTGATGTCCATTTCTGCCCTATATTCCCCCCCCCATCTAGTCTCCTTTCCATGAAACACAGCCTGTGTGTGACACCCGTTTTGGTATAAAGCACCAACAGCACTCTGATTTAGGTCACCAAAGTGATGGTCTGGTAAATTTGGTGTTTTTAGCACCTAAAAAAATGTACTAATTTATAATATTGTATATTGTGTTAGGACTACATGGTGCAGTGGTTAGGGTTTAATTCCTGGCCCAACCTGGGGTCCATGTGGAGTTTGTATGTTCTCCCCACGACTGTGTAGGTTACCTCTGGGTGCTCCAGTTTCCTTCAGTTGAGTAAATGTGTGCTTGTGCCCTGTGATGAACTACCTCCTCGTGAGCCAAAAATGTTTTTGTGGCCATGGAAAGTGAGTGATTATGACAGGTCTGTGGTGACCTATCATTTAAGATAGAGTGGATGGATCAGAAGGTTCATATACGACCTCTGGCAGGGGATTATTGTTATTCACAGGGGGACTGTCCTGTCCCAACCCCTGGGTTCTGAGATCTTCTGTTCATCTGTTGAGCACCACTGTTGGTCTGCCTCACCAGGACCTTTCAGCTCATCTTAAGTTTAAAGTTCTGAGTTGGATCTGTGGTGTTATAACAGACTGGTGCTTTTGCATGAGACCACGTCCACCAGACTCTTAGTCTCGATGGAGCATTGTCCCACTCCCCATTTCCCACCCCCTTCTCAGCCAAACTTACCTGTTCAAATGAAATGTTAAACAGGTTCAGCCCTTAAACGTTTACATTTTTTAGTAGCTGTGACTGAGCAAATCATTTACATTCAAGCTCTCAAAAAACAGACAGACAATGATATGAATTGATTAAATAAGTTTATTTTAATCACTGACATATATGTTTACATTTCCTATCACTCCAAGTCGGAGCATCACAGTAACATCCTAGATGATAGTAGTAGTAGTAGTAGTAATAATAATAATAATAATAATAATGCTTTATTGTACATTGTTCTCTTTAATCACGCTTGCTCTTAAAAATAAAATTCCCTTTTAGTTTTTGCTCAACATGAGAAACAATTTTTTGTTTTTATACAGGACTCTTGTATGACAAGAAAGAAGACATTCTCAATACACACCATCAACGTCTTAATTCTTTGTTTTAAAGCGATCTCACACAAACCTGTTAATGTCGTCGATGGTGATTTGAATTTGGCATTGCAATTCTCAAGCCTTTCTTTAATAAACATTAAGAACAACGACAAACTATAGGCAGCTCGAGTACAAAACGTGAGTAGATACAGTCCCTATAGCACTTACAAAACTTGCCAGTGTATAACTATGGGGTGGGGAAAAAAAAACAAACCCTGAAAGAACTTGGTTGTGCAAAATGCATAAACAAAAAAGTGACATTTCATTAGTCTAAACCTGCCTGTTGTGGGTTTGGTTATTGTGTAACTGCACGATGTAATGTTTGCACATCCTTGAGACCATATACTCTCCGGTGCCTGTTTTATCAATTGTGTGTATGCATCATTTAAAAACAGCTCTATTAGAACCGTGCGACTGTTTTCCGTTAAGCACCTAGTGGTGGAGAATGGAACTGCCAGTGGGCAGAGTTTTGGAATTCATAATCATAAAGCCAATTGTAAACACAGACAACCCGAATTCAATCCTCACACGATTTCGGTATGTGCATAGACATTTACTAATAACTGCGAGCCAGGATTCTTCAACAGCAAAGTTTAGAAGGAAAAACAATGCAATATCCAGAAGTTTGCTATTCCCTTTGTAAAGTTTTCCTCAATTCAAACGCATACAGAACAAAATAAATACATTGCATCAAAGCTAATTTGCAGTACATTGAAATCACTGCATAAATGTCCATCTGAATATGCTATATATCATATATAAAACTAATATTTCTAGAAAGAAAGAAAATACAAAAAGCTTCAAATCAAATTTGCATGCATAAACACATCGAATTGGACAGAATCACATTCAGACTCAGCTTCGCACCCGGCACGGTAAGAGCATTCAGATCTGAACCGTGGCTTCACACTAAGTGGGGTCGCTAATAGCTTTTTTTCAACCTCTCCTTAAAAACAACTGGCACGTCACTCTAGATGCAAGGTGCTTTTTCTTATCAACATTACAGCTTCAAAAGGCTGGTCATAGCCACTCGCTGGAAGATGGCTTCATGTGACTGAGATCTAAAATAAAAGCACCTGACGTTTGATCAATAAAACATGAACTCAGCGTGAACAGATAGAAATCATTGCTCTTATTGAGTTAGTCTAGATGACATTGCATATATTACAAACTATATTTACAATTGTTTGAGAAATGTCAATTATATGTTTCGAGAAAAAACTGGTAAACTTGGTGCACTTTCCTTTTCTCCTCCACTGTTTTTTATTTTTAAAAAAAAAGCTTTCGGATTTCTATACGCAGTCATGCTTTTGTCTTTCAACAACAGGCATTGCCCTGATTGGAATCATTTAAGTAAAATTGGAAATGGACTACTGCCTAATATCTCTCTGTTTTTCATCCGGAGCTTATCCCGGAATTCACCCTGATGGAATTTCACATTGGATTCCGTTATGCAGCAATGGTGAATAATCCCCTGTCCATCCTTCCTCCCTCTGGCCAACTGTGCCTCTGTAGTGATGGGCTGGCACACTGCTGCTACCTCACCCAAGTGTCTCACTGCTAAATTGTGACCTCATACTAGTTTGTCGGAAAGTGAGTAACGCCCCCCCAATTTTCCATACCCACTTAAATCAAGTTCATGGTTGCAGGGGGCTCACCTGCAGTACAGGGTCATGGTGGGTACAGTCGATTGAAACACTTTAGAGGCAACAATTAACCTAAGTCATGTCTTTGGAATGTGGGAAGAAATTGGACGGAACCCACAAATATACGATCAGCTCATACAAAATCCACGCAGGTGGTGGTATGGCCGGGACTCGAACCCGGAGGTCTCTTGAAAAACTGTGAGGTGCAGCGCTAACCCTTTTCCAGACTTTCCTAATTTCAAATGTTAAACAGATTAAACCCTTAAACCCTTTTATTCTCTGACTTGCTTTCAGTAGCAGCAAGTCATTTCTATTCAAGTTCTCTTTCTTACTCGGTTTAAGAAAGTCGATCCACAAGCAAACGAGAAAAGAAACCCGACAAACAAAGTCGACTAATCTCGCAGGCTGGCGGTGGAAATGATATCCTCCGTTAAATGTGGAGTTCCACTGCTGGCTTAAGGACGCCACAAAGAAAATCTCTATCACACTTAACCAGGCTTGCCTACTCGTATAAACTCTCAGTTGTTATTCCTGCCCGTTTCTGTTTGCTGTGGTATTTGAGGTGTACCCTTCACTCCAGTGGAGTGGTTGGCGATTGTTCGTGATTGGGGGGACGGGGACGGTTTGAATAAACAAAAGCAAAGTTAGAAAGGACAGTCCATATTTACACTCCAGTGTTTCTCTATGCTTTGACAACCTAAGGTAGGTAAACACCTTGAGATTCATATTCATAAACATATCATGTAAAATTCTCAGCTGAATATATAGGCCGATTGCATCTTTGAACTACCATTGAAATAGGGCAGTAAGTGCTAAGTAAAGCAATGGAAGGCTGGAGCTGTACTTGCTTTGTACAAAAGTGTACAAATTTGACATACCGCTGGTAGGGATGTTTCGGTGGCAGATTTGCTCGACTGCTTGACGTTTCAAACAGTCGTATTCGGGCTGCAAGTATAACTCGAGCCAAGTCGAGTGAAGAAAAGAACAGCGTGAAGATAAAAATGACCAGGGTCCAAACTTTTTGCACATGCCGGCGTTATTAAGGCAGGCTAACCGCGCAGCCAGAAGTACGGTCACTGATTCCTTCATTTCATATTTACAATCAGTGCCCACACTTGGCTGAAGGCATGCTCAGTTCTGGATGAGTACAGGAATGTGAAGCTATGGCACTTGGTGCAGAACGACAGGCAGTGTGACGGGACCGAGCGCGTCCGTGTTCAGTAGTATGGCACTTATAAACCCCTCAACCTTCTAACTTAACACCCCTACTGTACATGATGATACGATAGCTGCCCACCAGTGGCTGGATGGCTGACTTGTCTGCAGCGTTCCTCCCCATTCCGGGAACATCTTAGTTTACTTCAGGCTCCATGAGAGAAAATCAAGAAGAAATGGCAGAGGTGAAGATGACTGATGGTGGTTATGATGATGATGATGTGCAGCATTTGGGTCAAGTGGGTCAGCTACTCTATTTCTGTTTTTCTCCCTTCCCCTTTCCGCCCACTCCTCAGCTTGCTCTCCATCCTCCCACTGCAGGCCTTCTCTCGCTGTGTGACCTACAGAAGAGAAATCGAGTGAGTGAGAGGCTTCCCAACAGGATGTTTCCATGTAATTATCGCTTAGAAGTCACCATGCCATCTGTTTTCAGCTGCTAGTGGGCCACGCTGACAATTCAGGTTCACCTGTTCTTTTAAAGCTGATTTTCTTTTTTGTTCGCACTTCTGTGAGAGGTTGGTAGATGGGCAATATCTTATATGGTGTCTTGTGGCCAATCTATAATTCCATGTTGTTATACCATATGTAGAAAGCATATTGTAAATGGATACCATTTGCAATCTAGTGTCGTAACATGTCTCATGAGTATATCCCATTCACTGCCTGAAATGACAGATTACTGCCAATATGGCAACCCTTACCCAAAGTGTTTCAGCAACCATTCGACAATTAATTTGTTAATCCAGGTCTAGTTTTTCAAAAGATGTTCTGACAGCAAAGGAGCCAGAGACTCTACTTTAGAAATTCATTAGTTATGTGCAGCTGGTGATTCTATGCAACCAACATTTCACAAGCAGCACTTATTATTTAAGATACACACTGAAAACCAGTTAGCACAGGGACAGCATGCGGATGCAACTGCCAGAACCTGTGTAGAATATGACAGCAATGACAAATGCACAGTACTGTGCAAAAGATTAGATTTGTTGTTTTAGCACTGGTACGGTGACCATATAACATATTGTACACGACTGAACCAAAACAGACTTGGATTTGGATACTTTCTTCCACTGATCTTCATTCCAGTCTTTGAGAGCTTTAGCATATTTTTTCTTTTCTGATTGCATTCTAACGATGAGGTTGAGACATAATTATACATGATCAATATACCACTGCTAAAAGCTACTTATTTCACAGTACTGCATATGGAGGACAAGACTGATGCAGGCACGATTTCTGTAAGACTGCAAGGGATTATTATTATAATTGGTTTGTTATTTGATTTAAATTGTTATTTACCTATAATTTAGCTATAATTTAATATACTTAATAAGTATTTATTTAACTAACATTTAGACCATTTCAAGATTTTAAAAAAATTCAAGGTTAAGAACTACCATAAATCACAGCCATGGATAAGTAGAAATCAAGGCTTCCAATCACTAAGAACCAAGACTAAGAATCACTACAGATCAACTTAGTACATTATTAAGAATCAAGGCTGAGATTTAGTTGTAATCGAGACTTAGGATCAATAGGACTCACAGAAAAGTATTTGTATGGATCAAGGCTAAGGATCACTTTTAATCAAGGCAATACTTTATAATACATAATACATAATACACATTATAGCGCTAGTAATCAGGGAGTCAAGGATGATGTATCACCAAGAATGAATGCATTAATCTGATGCTTAGAATTAAAGCTAGATATCCCTAGGAATTAAACTAATGCCTCACTAGAAATCAAAGAGATTTAGGACATGGATCACGACACTGCATCATTAGGAATCAGCCTAGGGATCACTAGGAATTAATATGACAAATCAGCGGTAATCAAAGTTTGAGACCAATAGGAATTAAGGTGATGCATCACTAGGAACCAAGAGCACTGATGACTAGGAATAAAATCAAAGCATCAGTACAAACCAAGGAAATGCATAATTAGGAATTAAGCTGCTGCATCACTTTAAATCAAGTCATGGAATTACTAGGAATCTGGTGCATCACTATGAATCAACGTGATGGATAAATCACTGGGAATTAATGTGATCTGTCACTAGGCGCCAATGTGACTCACACTGAATCATCACTAGGAATACAAATAATGGATGCCACCACTAAATCAGGGCTAATGTTAATTCCAGCCCTGTTAATCCCACACCTGTCCACTAGAGGGCAACAGCACCCGAGATCTATTCATGTACATTTTGAAATCACAAATACCTGCCGTTTTGTACATGGACTTTTTAAGGATTCCACATTCATGAAGCCTGGCCAATTATCAGTATTCTATGCCATGTTATCACTGGATAGCTCCTGTGTACTGTGCATATATTCTGAACCTTGCCCTGTCTTTGGATTTGGTGAGTCATTTTCATTGATAAATCTACAACCCCCATTTCTTCAGGTTAAGCCAGGAATCTCTCAACCAATATATGTGGTAATTAGGAAGAAATGATATGGCACACCTGAGTGCACGTTAGGAAGCACGCAAATTCAAAGCTTTTGGTCAAGGGTATGGAAGACCAAGGACAACCAGACATTGCTAAAGACCACTAACTAGCAAAGGATATGGCTCAACTTAAAACTGGAGCTATGATAAGGAACAAATCAAGATATTGCTGAAGTTCTGAATCAACCAGTAGGAGCTTCCATATTTCAGACTGCCACTTAGTAATAGCAGCCCTTTTGTGTATCCATTCTGATCTGGCAACAAGTTAAAATAATGTGTGATTCCTGGTTGTTCGTGTGTTTCTGCAGTTTGAGTCAGCAATAAAGATGTCTATTCGTAATCCGTTGTGTACCGTATCCAAGCCTTTAGGAGACATTACACTATCAGCAGAGCCCTCAATTAAACCCAGCAGGATATCTGTTTATATCTATTCCATAGTCACGCGTGTGTCATATCAGATTACCAGTTAAGATCTACAGGGTCGCAAACTCTATTAAAGCCACATACTGGCTCATTAAATCCTTGTTCTCCACCTACAGCTAAACAATCTGCTCTCGTTCAATACGTAGCATCACAGGCTGCTGGGTTCCTCTCTTTGATGCGTCATACACTAGTCATTTATACTGGAAAGCCGAGCTGCCTCTAGGAGTAATTTCATCAGCTAAAGGATGTGTGATTCAGAGGTACAGAGGAGAACTGGGACGAACAGGAGGTCATGCAGGGGTAAAGGCAAAAATATGGAAAATAAAAACAAATCTCATACAACTCCAAATCAGAAAACGTTGGGACATTTTGAAAAATGCATATAAAACACACAGTGTTTCTTACATTTACTTTGACGGTTAGTTTATGGCAGACGGCATGAGCCTGAGAAATATCATATGCTTTGTATGATTAACCTATTTTCATTTGTTGATAAATATCCAGTCCTGCATTTTAGGCCTGTGACATATTCCCAAAAGGGATGGGATGGGGGTATTTTAGAGCTAGTAATTAATAATCAAGAAACTAAATAATTATACAATGTGACAATTAAAAACATGTTCCCAGTTGTTTTCCTAATTGTTTGTGCCTTAAATGCATAGAAAAAAGTTATTATTCCCTGTAAACATTGCTTTTTGTGGTCAGCACAATGATATTTTGAAATGTATCTATTTTTAAGGATATTCGCGATATTTCAAGAGACTTCAAGA
>JAUZST010010600.1:0-12335 GCA_034779995.1 Parotocinclus haroldoi | reverse complement strand
AAAAGCAGTCGGGAATACACCAGATGTTAAAGAGGCATTGATCATGTGAGTGATAGCCGGAATGATTGCAGGTGCAAGGGTTGCAGTAGGTTTTTGGCCCGGAGGACACGACGTCCATGATCCCCAAAAACAATTTGAAACATGGACTTGTCAGACCACAGAACACTTTTCCACTTTGCATCAGTCCATCTCAGATGAGTTCAGTATTGGGTATTGTTAATATATGGATTTCATATATACATGGCTTTTTAAATACATATGGCTTTTTGATTTATGGCTGGTACAATTTTAACTGTTTTAAAGTTTTCCTGAGCCCATATGGTAATATTCGTTCCAGGATGATTTAAGTTTTTAATGCAGTGCTGCATGAGGGATTGAAGGTCATGGGCATTTAATGTTGGCTTTCAGAGTTGCTGCTTTTACGCTTATCCCCTACCCTCTGCACTAGAACAACTATGTGCAGCGCAGTGGTTCACCAAATCGGACCTCCGGAATGCCTATAACTTAATATGGATCGAGTAAGGGGACGAATGGAAGACGGCATTTAGCACCAGTTCAGGGCACTACGAATACCTAGTGATGCCGTTTGGCTTGGCCAACACCCCTGCAGTCTTTCAGGCCTTCATTAACGACGTGCTCTGGGACATGTTGGGACGCTTCGTGACGGTATACCTCAACGATATCCTGGTTTACTGGTTTTGCAACGGCTGCTTGAGAACCACCTCCGAGTAAAAACAGAAAAATGCCAATTTCACTTTCAGTCAGTCTGCTACTGGGGGTTACATCATCTCCCCCATGGGGATAGCCATGGACGACAAAAAAGTGACCGCAGTCTGCGCTGGCCCACCCCTCACACGATCAAGGATCTCCAGCGGTTCCTAGGATTTGCCAATTTCTACCGGAGCATTCGAAATTTTAGCCGTATAGTGGCTCCACTCACTTCCTTCCTTCGTGGCAAGCCTCGTATCCTCCACTGGTCTCCTGAGGCCAATGCCGCCTTTGAGGACCTTAAATCCATCTTCTCTCGTGCTCTGGTGCTGGGTCACCCAGATCGCAACCGACCTTTCACCCTGGAGGTGGACGTTTCTTCAGTAGGGACAGGAGCATTACACTCCCAACGCCTCGGGGAACCTCCCAAATTGCGCCCTATCGCCTTACAAATTCTCGTCAGCGGAGCAGAACTATGACATGGGAGACTGAGAACGTCTAGCCATAAAACTGGCCCTGGAGGAGTGTAGACACTGGCTGGAGGGGGGTCGGCATCAAGTGACGGTTCTGATGGACCACAAGAATTTAGAATACCTCAAGGCAGCGAGACGCCTAAACCCCTACCAAGCCCGATGTGCACATTTTCTTGCCCGTTTTGATCTGGCCATCTCATATCGACCAGCGACCAAGAACACCAAGGCGGATGTGCTCTCGTGATGCTTCGAACCCTCCTCAGAGGCCACCGAAAAGCCTGAACTTATCCTGCCACCCTCCTGCTTTATTGGGGAAGTACAGTGGGACCCCGAACGAGACCTAGAGGAGGTCCGCAGCACAGCACGCCTCCCGCCAGGCTGTCCTCCTGATAGAAAGTACGTTCCTCCGGGGTTTTCGCAGATGATCGAGAAGTACCAGAGCCAGGCAGACAGAAGGAGGACTCAGGAACACATCTTCCAGCCCGGCGACCAGGTGTGGCTCTCCACCCGCGACCTCCACCTCCAGGGAGTAATAAATTGCGGCCTAGATTTAATGGGCCCTTTAAGTTCCTCAATAAAATGTATGCATCCTAAACTCCCGGAGGCAGGGTTCACGGTTGCAGTACTTGGTGGACTGGGAGGGTTATGGTCCAAAGGAACGATGCTGGGTGTACGCCAAAGACATCCTGGATTGTCCATGCTGCTCACCCGGATCACCAGAGTTCTAATACTACACACCTGGGATTCATTGTATCTCATCATCCCACTCCTTACTTAGACCGCACAACTCCACTCACGCTTTGCTAAGCAACTTGGTTCTCTCGCCATTTGGTTACTATCGCTTCTTACTATGTTTCGACCTCAGCTTTGTTTTCCGACCACGTCCTCGCTTTTTCCTCTGGGTTCTGTTTGCCACTGCTGTGTTTGACCTAGGACTGTTTGACTATGATTTTCGCCTACTGTTATTTAATAAATCGCTCCAAGCTGCATTTGAGTCCGCCATACTTGTTTGAGCATTACATAGTTCTGTTTCCATTTTCCCTTACGTCATTCATGATTTTTGTTTTCATTCACCACGGCAATCCATTGGTCATTTTCTTTTCCGCTTTAATTTCCATTAATTACTTTTTGACTATCGTTTGATTAAATTTGATTACACTTTCAGTTTATGGTTATCACTGTTTTGTGGACCCCCTGGCTCCTCAGCCGCTTTTGTGGCAGCCGCTCTGCGGACCCTTGGCCCCTTGCCATAAGGAGGACCCTCGATGCCCCACCTACTATTAAATGTCCTTTTCGTTACTTTACATTGGGGTCTGTCTGTGTGTCTGTGATCCCCCAGTGGGGGATCCTGGGGATTTGGTGGGACCAGGAAAGGTTGTTGTGAGATCCCTGGGACACCCCCATGTAACAATTTTCTTGATTTCATATTTGGAATCAGCACCTTTCACTTAGGTTAAATCAGCAAAAATAATTAAGTCAGCAGATTTTCTTTTTCTTTTTCAAAGGTAGATCAATGCTATGCTTCAGATGACTCTCACTCCAAGACCTTTGTTTCCATCTGCAGTCCAGAGTTTTACCAAGAGATGAACATTTTTGTTGTTGTTGTTGTTGTTGTACGATGCAGCTCTCTCTCTCTCTCTCTACAAGACTGGGCATGCCATATTAGCCTGAGCATATCAGTAGTCAGTTCTGCAGCTTCTGTGTTTTGCAGCATGCAGGTAGGATAGATGGTGTGCTTTATGTGTGGTTATGGGCAATGCTGGATATGTTTTGCCCTTTTATTTACCCCTTCTTACCCTGGAATCCAAGCCATATACTGGGATGTAACAATATCTATAATTACAATGATCTTAATGCTCCAATACATTTTCAAAATAAATATCACCTAGTAAACATAATCAACAGCTTGGCTATTTGCAAGAAAGAATGATGTCATTAACTAGCATACCCAAATTTCTAATTGCTTATCGAAACATTGATCTTATTATTGTAGATGATTCATATTTTATACATGAGCATCATGGAACACAAAGAATATATGGACGTAAACATTGAGTAATACTGGGTCATGTGACCTCTCACCAGGGGAGCTTTGTGGGGAAGCATGACTGTAACTGGGGTGCAGTATGGCATGGGGTGGCACATATGACATCACTTCCTCTTCAAATAGGCTGCAAGAAAAGAGGCACCATGTAGCTTGTGACAAACCTGGCATACACATATCTTGATAAACAATATCATGACTTACTTTCTGCTCTTACGCATATACCGTATACAAACTGAAATCAACCAAAGGTATTCTTTAGAAATATGTAACTGTAATTAACAACACACACAGACCTGAGCAGTATGACCAAATCTGCATCACTAGAAAGCCGAGCCAATCCAGATGCCCCCTCATTGCGAATAAATTGTAACTTCTCTCTACAGATACAAACACAGTTAAACATATAGCCGTTCAGTTTTTTCCCAACAAGATAAAACAGATCTCTGTTTTCCACAACAAACTCTTTAATGCAATCCACATTAATGGTCCAATAATTACGAGACCCAATGCATTGTTACCAATGCTGACTAAGAATCTAAGATAACTAAGATTAAATTACATATAATTTGCATATACATATCATTTGCATATGCCCAAGTTGTATGGATCTTTTTTGTCTTTGTACTCCCAAGGTTTCTTCCTTATAACGTTTAAGGAGTTTTCCTTTACACTCTCACCCTAGGGTTGCTCAGTCTGGGATTGGTTGTAGATATTATAAGGTAATGTAAAACCTCAGTTTAGAAACACTTGGGACGTTACAGAAAACGCAAATTTAAAAAATGTTCCTTGCATTTCTTTTGACTTTTATTTAATTGCACACAGTATGAACCCACAATAATTAATTGTTCTCAACTCTTTTGGAACATCATATAGATCTAGAAATTCAGGAATGGCTGTTTACTAACACGTAAAATGAAGCTACTCAGACAAAACATTAAACATCCTGGGTTGATATTGCCTGCAATTATATAAAAGTCAAAGTACATAGCATCTTTTACACTGTCCTACTTTCTGATTTGACTGTGCATCTGTGCATCCCATATAGTCTTAAAGTACTCCTGTGTTATTGTTAAATCTAATATTATTAAATTTTTAGAAGTGCCATTAAAGTGCAGTGACAAGGAAACTTACTTAAGGGTGTGGTTCCTCATAAGCTCTGGCTGCCTCCCCTGCAGGATCTCCAAGATGTTTGGTTGTCGCAGGAATGCCACTATCTTGTCATTGTAAGCTGCAGAGAAAAGAGAGTGTGGTTATACATTAGAATATATAAGTTATATAAGTTAGTATAGGTAATTTAAATTGTCATCAAAAACTTTCTTTCCATCATGTATATAAATAGAAATTGAATCTCTTTTTTTGTAGTCTAATTTACCCATAGGCACCAGGTCTTGATATTGGCTACGACTTGAACTAGCAAAAGTACTTGAAGGTCGAGGCTGCATGGGCGGACTTGGGGAGCGAGGGTCATCTGCCACCTGAAACATATTTTGGGGAAAATATTACATTTTTGAATAAACAAAATATGGTTAATTCTAATCAATATGTGTACCTCTCCAGCACTGTGACTTCTCTGACGGCTTAGATGTTGACGATGGGCCAAGAGGCCACTAGAACGTGAGCTTTGCAGGGGCAGTCGTGGATCTATAAACGTTGTGGCCCGGCAATTGTGATCCACAAAGAAGAGCTGTTGAGAAAGCACACATAAAAAGCATAGTAAAGTAGATACATGTATTTACATTTCCAGCATTTAGCAGACGCAGTTATCCAGAGCGACTTACAATTAATACAGTCTTACAATCAGAGCAATTGTGGGTTAAGGGCCTTGCTCAGTACCTTAACCGCAAGGCTACCACAGTTCATAATTCATAATTTATACTCCCATATGTAAACCTTACACTAAATGTAAGAACCTGAAGGCATGTACAGTCACTCAGTACAGTACAGAGTATCTAAACTCCTGCTACTGTATTCCTACTATAATTTATAAACTAGCCCAATACCTGAGCCACTAACCTGCTATAACAAGTTGCTTCCAGGAAAAGGTTGAAGTAGATTAAATTCCCAAATAATATACATTGCTCACAAAAAATAGGGGATATTTCTATACCCCTATTTTTTGAGCAGTATAATTGCTTCAGATTTTGAGGGCTCACACTCTTTCATGGATCATCAGAAATTTGTACAAAATTTGATGATCCATGCTATCAAAGTATTACTTAACAAAATCAAACAAAAAAACATCTTATTCTTTATTATAATTTATTTTTGAATTATTAATTAACTATTAATTATTGAATTATAATAATTATAACAATTAATTTATTATTTTCTTATTACATTTTATTATTTATCTCCATAAATGCTCGACAGGTTTAGGCTGGGGACAATTCCAAATGCAAATAAATTCTGAAATGTATGGGTTTTTTTTCAAAGATTAGACTTTTCACTCACACTGTTATGCATATTACTGTATATGACTATTGAAAAAGTTTTTGAATTGTATCGATTTTTTTTTTGGTGTTTTACACAGACTCCTTTTGAATATGTACTTTTAATACGATAGTAGACAAATTAGCGTGTTAATTTCACTCAAATTAAATAAGAACTAGCTAAATCCTGGATTCTTGCATTTTATATATTGAACTTTAATCACTTATTTCTATACAATTTATACAGTGACAAAATATATGTATAAAAATATACAGTACAAAAATTACATTTTTCATTAACACTTTGGTAGGTCAACTCATGTTTATAAATGGAATTGAAGGACTGATTCAACAACTTAAAATTAACAACTAAATAGGACAGAACTTTAGGTTTTCATTATTCAAATGCCCAATTAAATATAGTGGGGGATCTGTTCAGATAGCAGATATTCAGTGTTTGACTTGGCAGACATGATCTTCTTACTGAGGACTCGCATGTACCTACAAACTAAATGTACAAATTTACCTTGCCAGTATGGTCATGTTTCATCTCCCAGCCACGAGGCAACTCAAGCTGTTTATTGGCAAACAAGTTGAGGAAGGTGACCAGGTCTCTGTTGTGCTGGTAGCGCTCGAAGTGCTGCACATCTCGCCGAACTCTACTGATCATGTGCTTTAGACATGTGTTACTTGTAAACATGCGATAGCCACTCTAAAAGACAAAATTGACATATAAAAATCAATAAGATGAAGAACAATTACACTGCTGCACTGATATATTGGTGTGTGTAGCCACTTTGTTAAACACCTGAATCATTGGTACAGTAGTCTTCTAATATTGTCTATAATCTTCACGTAGGCCTTCAGCAGTATAACTTTCCGTCCATTTGATGATGCTGACTGAATATTTTTGGCTGACACACATTCCAGCAAAACAATATACGTGTACAGCTCCACTTAAACTACTGTGTCACCAGCACTGTCAATATCAATGTCAGTGTCAAGTAATGAATGATTCACCAACCACAAAATATGTTATTACTGGGGATCCTGTGATAGTCCCTTTCTCCCTTGAAATGGGAAAGGAAGAAGTGCACATTGAGAACAAATTATTACTGACAGAAGGGACAAAACTTACTTTCTTGAAACAGGATGGTAGGAAATGTAAAGCTGCTTTGTGACAATGTCTATTGTAAAAAGTGCTATACAACTAAAACTGAATTGAATTAAACTGAAATACTAATTAATATGTGGACAGAAATTCCACTATGGGATACCAAGAATTGAACATCGAGTCAAACAAAAGAGAGGATTAAAAACTGAAAGTTTATGTATTAAAGTTTATGGTACCATCATTAACATAAATCCCTCAGGGATGTGTGTGTGTGTGTGTGTGTGTGTGATGTTTATAGAACAGAAAACATATATGACATTTTTACCCTGTGGTGGAAACAGCTGGAAGTTATAGAAACTAACATTCTTTTAAAAATCGATGGTTAAGGTTGGTAATAGGTGTAAGTAGCATTAGTTACAAGAAAGATCTCCAACAGGATAGTGAGATGAACATGTATGTGTGTGTATATATGTGTGTGTATGTTTGCTGCACTCACAGAGTTAGAATGAAGCACAGTGAAGAAGTCAGGACTGGAGAGGAACTTGGCACCAGGAGACTGAAGCAACAGGGTAAGACGTGAGTGTGAGCTGCTGTGAGTCAGTAAGCCTTCTGTACGATATTCTAGTAAGAAAACATGCACACAGGATACAGTCAAAAAACCAAAAGGATGATTAGCTTTAATCTCCTATTCAATTCTTCTACTAATTTGACTGAAGTTAAGTTTGGTTCACTGTTTTAAAAGCTAGTTAAGATTTGTTTAACTGTTTGTGTATTGTTTTTTATTTTAAAGAAATAAGCTCAATCTGTTCAAATGTTCTGGCTTCATGTCATTCACACTTGAAAACAAAAACTTGAAATCGTAAACGCTAATTTACTAGGCTGTTTCAATTCACATGGTCATTACACACAAGATTTGACATATATCTAATCTCAAGTCTCACATCGGATATGGTAAAATTACTGGTTCTAATAAATGCAACATCTGTTACTGTTTTCTGTTTCTCACATTTTCAGAATGATTGGCCCATAAATAATGACATTATATATTCATTATATAATAATGTACAAAACAGCATATAACAATATATATATATATATATATATATATATATATATATATATCCATGCATTATATTCCCCAGCACACTTAATTTATTCATTATGTTTCATTTCTGAATTTTTAAGCTCTGTGCTTATTTCATGATTCAAATCAGACTTGGCCTTATTCCAAATAATCCCTTGCTATAATTTTCTAATGTCTTTTAATATTTTCCCAGCATTTTGATTCTCAACTATTGTTTTGATTCCCAAGAGCATACTTGAAATATGCTATAGACCGCAACTGCCAACTAGTCCGTTTAACTTCTCCCTTACTAACCGGAGATGGAATGGGCCAGCATGTCTGTGTCTTCAGACTGAAAGTCTGTACTCTGTTCCTCAGAGCTTCTCTCATTTGTCATTGTTCTACGGATGCTCTGATACCTGTTACATAGAAGAATGTTTCTCAAGCAAAATAAAAAGAAAGCTTCAAGTTATAACTCATTAGATTCATTTTCCAAATAAACTAGACTGAAGCGTCTCTGACCTGCGATTGAGCTGTTCCATTTGTTGCATGGAGCTAGAGCGGGCCAGACCCTGAGGAGCAGGAGGGCCAGTAGGTCTCTGCCATGTGGTGGTCCGATTTACATGGTCCACAAAGAAGATACGGCCATGACTGTCAATCCTTGCCTCCCAATCTGCAAGATGTTGGTAGACAGGGTTCCAAAATTAACTGATGTCAGAATGGATGTATGATAAGTTGTGAATATGATTATAGGGATAAATCAACATACTAGCAACTTACACTTACTACTTGTACAGGCAGTCTTTGTACAGCAGTGCTACTTTGGATTATTTTAACACTTAAAAATATAGCCCTCGGATCTCTGAAGTGTCCCAGTGTGTGCGTGTGTGTGTGTGCGTGTGTGTGTGTGTGTGTGTGTGTGTGTGTGTGTGTGTGTGTGTGTATGTGCTATTGACACCCTGCATCCCATAATGCTTCCTCTTCGCTGGTGGCTCCTACTCCCTACAAAACTGAATTGGATTTAGCGAGTATGAATATATGAATGAAAATTAGTCAGTCAGCTCATCTACAGCCAATTGTCAATTTATCTTATGTATTGGTAGCTTTTTTTGTCTCAGGCAGATTACAGGTGTGGTCTGATTAGACACTGGATCTTGCCACAAGAGGGCATAGAGAGCGAAGTGCTGCCCTATAGGAAGACTATCGGAGGCTACACCTCTTAGGAGACTTGTAGTCATGACTCTACGACAAACTCCTTTGATGAAAATGACCTTTTACTCACTTGACAGTCTTTTAAGATGAGGTAAATTATTAGACTGAGAGAAGCAGGATGGTCATTTTAATGACTTGCCTCCAATCTAGGTCTTAGGTGTAGTGGTTCTGTGGGTTCATGCACAAATGGCGAACAGGTTCTGGAAGGTCCAGACAGACCACAAGTAAAGAGGATCATTTGATCTACCAAAAAGCATGAGCAGGTACCAAGTAGAGATTTTTGCAAATGTATTAAAAAATAAAAACTGAAATATCACATTGTCATAAGTATTCAGACCCTTTGCTTAGTATTTAGTAGAGGCCCAGTATTTAGTAGAAGGTTTTCACACCTTGATTTGGGGATTCTCTGACATTCTTCCTTGCAGATCCTCTCCAGTTCCATCAGGTTGAATGGTGAACGTTGCTAGACAGTATTTTTTAGGTTTCTCCAGAGATTCTCAATTGGGTTTAGGTCAGGGCTCTGGCTGGGAGAGTCAAGAATGGTCACATAGTTGTTCCAAAGCCACTCCTTTGTTATTTTAGCTGTGTGCTTAGGGTCATTGTCTTGTTGGAAGCTGAACCCTTGGCCCAGTCTGAAGTCCTGAGCACCCTGGAAGAGGTTTTCTTACAGGATATTTCTGTACTTGGCCACATTCATCTTTCCTTCAATTGCAACCAGTCGTCCTGTCCCTGTAGCTGAAAAACACCCCATAGCATGATGCTGCCACCACCATGTATCAATGCTGGGATTGTATAGGGCAGGTGATGAGCAGTTCCTGGTTTTATCCACACATACTGCTTAGAATTAACACCAAAAAGTTCAAACATCTCATCAGCCCAGAGAATCTTATTTCTCACAGTCTGGGAGTCATTCGTGTGTTTTTTGGCAAATTCTATGCAGGAGTTCATATGTCTTGCACTGAGGAGAGGCTTCCATTGGGTCACTCTGCCATAAAGCCCCGACTGGTGGAGGGCTACAGTGATTGACTTGACTTTGTGTAACTTTATCCCATTGACATGCACTGTGAGCTGTGAGGTCTTATATAGACAGGTGTGTACCTTTCCTAATCACGTCCAATCAGTTGAATTAAACACAGCTGGACTCCAACAAAGGAGTAAAACCATCTCAAGAATGATAAGAAGAAATGGACAGATTGTGAGTTAAATATGAGTGTCACAGAAAAAGGTCTGAAAACTTATGACCATGTAATATTTCAGTTTTTCTTTTTAAATAAATGTACAAAAAGTTCTACATGTCTGTTTTTTGTCAAGATGGGATGGTGAGTGTATATTAATGAGAAATAAAACAAATTTTTAGATTTTAGCAAATGGCTGCAATAAAACAAAGAGTAAAAAAAAAAATTCTGTCTGAATTGTTTCATTAGATTCCAGCAACTGTTTCTTGGTGCATATATCTTAGTGTATTTTATTTCAGTTTAGCTAGCAAACTTTTGGGGTGTAACAAGCACTATTTACTTAATATGAATAAACATAAAAATAGGTAATAAGGTATGCATATATTCAGATATAAATGGATATAAACAAACACATGCAGACAAACAGAAACACATACACACACTCACTGGGTGGTAGGGGTTCATCCACACGCTGGTACCGATGTATATCTTGTCTTACAGAGGGAAGTGAATTAACTTGCTGATGCCCATTAGATAGCGGAGGACCTGTACAACAGTCAAACTCATTCAATAATTATTAACAAAAATCTAATGTGTGATAGCCACACAAAGTAGTATCTTTTATATTTATATATTTTATGCAGGTAATTTAGAATTTACAACACATTTACTAATGGTCCTGTAACATAAACAATAAACATTAAATTCAATAAAAGGGTGCTTTTGAGCTTTATTCCCAGAAAACATTATCATAAGCATAAGCTTTCTCTATACTGAAAATTGTAAATTTGAAAATATTTAAGTGATGTTAAAAATATGATTGTTGCCAACAAGTGTTGAAACATGAGTTTAATCACCTATACTACTAAAATTAGAGAAATATACTGAACAAAAATATAAAGGCAGCATTGTTGTTTTTCCTCCTGTTTTTCATGAGCCACTTTCTCTCAAATATTGTGCACAGATTTGTTTATTCTGTGTTAATAAGCACTTTGCCTAGATAACATCCACTCCAACCACCTCAAAGGTGTGACATATTAAGATGCTGATTAGACAGCAATGATTATTGCACAGCGTGCAATTGGCATGCTGACTACATGAAAGTTCACCAGGGATATTACCTGTCAACTGAATGTTCATTTATCTACCACAAGGTCTCTCTAAAGACATTTAATAGAATTTGGCAGTACATCTATCCGGCCTCACAACCGCATATCACATGAAACCACACCAGCCAAGGACCTCCCTATTCAGCATCTTTACCTCCAAAATCGTCTGACCAGCCACATGGACAGCTGCTGCAACAACTGGTTTGCATTACCAAAGAATTTCTGCACAAATGGACAGGTAAGCTCATCTGCATGCTCTTCGTCCTCATCAGGGTCTCCACCTGACTGCAGTTGGTCATTAAAACTGATTTGAATGGGCAAATATTCACATTCAGTGGTGTATGGCATGTTAGAGAGGTTTTCTCTTCATGGAGATTGCGTGTATGGCATCAGGTGGGTGTGCAATTTGCTGATGTTAACGTAGTGAATTAAGTGGCTGATGGTGGTGGTGGGGTGAAGATAAGATAAGATAATCCTTCATTAGTTCCACAGTGGGTATATAGTATGCACAAGCATATGTTATAGACAACAAAAAAGGTGCCTTTTATTGATGGCATTTTGAATGCACAAAGATACTGTGGTGAGATCCTGAGGTCCTGGATGTGCCATCCATCCATGACTATCACCTCATGATAATGCACATGATAAAGCCTCATGTTGAAAACATACCAGTTCTTGTATTGGCAGAATATTCATCTATCTATACAGTGGGGTATTTAAATACAAAATAAATATTTATTCAGCCACTGATTGTGCAAGTTCTCCTACTAGACAAGAGAGATCTGTAATTTTCAACATAGGTATACTTCATCTATGAAAGACAAAATAGATAGATAGATTTTCATATAATTTTTTTGTAAATTATGGTAAAGTATTTGGTCATCCACAAACAAGCTAGATTTCTGGCTCTCACAGACCTTCAACTTTTTTCTTTAAGAAGCTCTTCTGTCCTTCACTCGTTACCTGTATTAATGGCACCTGTTTGACCTCATTATCTGTATAAAA
>JAUZST010010599.1:0-12336 GCA_034779995.1 Parotocinclus haroldoi | reverse complement strand
AACGTTATATAACAATTTCATCTAATACTGTGTAGCGCATTAAAATAGCACACTATTTAGGGTGTTCATCTCGGTTTGGGACGAACAGGAGGAGTGGCCGTTGAGCGCACTGTTTAGGTTCCTTCACCAGGTCGACTTTTTATGAGCAGTTATGAAAATGGCATATAATTTAGGCAGTTCCGTATGTGAGTAAACGTTAATAAATCGGGTTTAAGTAACAACTACATAAACATTTTTAAAAAACGGACCATGAGTAAACCAGACTGTGCTATACTAGCTCGCTAGCTGTGGTGTAGCTACCTAGCTAGATTTAGCTGCTGAGTGAGACCGGACTGGAAGAAACGTAACAATGGAGGATGAAGATTTCCTCCTGGCTTTACAGCTACAGGAGCAGTTTAATAATGAAGGGTCGCCTCAGATATGGGGCGAAGAAAACAGCGACATGTTCCCTGTAAGCAAGAAGCGCAAAGTTGACTCGCCTGACTGGAGCGTGGAGGTTCAGTATAGGCAGCCAGTGCAGCCTGAGAGACCGCTGTCTATAGTGGACGAGTCGTGGGAGATG
The DNA here is from genome assembly GCA_034779995.1 of Parotocinclus haroldoi. NCBI lineage: Eukaryota > Metazoa > Chordata > Actinopteri > Siluriformes > Loricariidae > Parotocinclus > Parotocinclus haroldoi. The sequence goes on along the minus strand of JAUZST010010599.1, from coordinate 11,774 downwards.
CTGGATCCGAACCCGGATATCAGAGGCTTGTTCCTACAGTATAACAGCATGTTCTTTTGGGAGAAACTCAGTGGAGTCGAGGTCAAATGGAGCCCGCGCATGACGCTGTAAGATTTACATCATATACACGTAGTTAACGGATCAATAGATGCACCAAGCCTACTTAATATTTAGTGTAAACACTGTTAAAGCCAACCGTCGTTGTGTATAAATTACCTTTAGACCTACACAGTTATACACATGAAATGCTCTGTTCAGTGCTCCAGGATGAAACATATTTAATTCTTTGGAATATGTACATGGGAGCCAGAAACAAATAGACACACACACACGTATAAAATCTTATATTATCTGTAATCTTTAAAAGGCAAATCCCAAATTAAGCAAGCTTAGGGCAAAAGTGGCCAGGAAAAACTCCCTGAAAGTATTACGTACTTTTAATTATTTATTTTATGAACATCTAGGCCACCCATGGAGGTCAGGCCCCCTGTTGAGTCTTGGTTCCTCCCAAGGTTTCTTTCTACTACTTTCAGGGAGTTTTTCCTTTCCACTGTCGCCCTTGGCTTGCTCAATTTGGGATTGGCCTTTTAAAGATTACAGATAATATAAGATTTGAAAGCTGCTTTGAGACAATGCGCCATTGTAAAAAGCGCTATATAAATACATTTGAGTGAGTCACCAGAGTCACCAGACCTTAACCCCTTTTTTTTTTGCTGTGAATTTAATATCAACAAAATAACCCAACTTGTACTGTATGACCAAATAAAGAACAATGTACCAGGCAAATATTGCTCACCTTTAACCTGCTCATGCTGCTCCATTATCTTCTGCTTAATCCGCATGGGGTCGTCGGCCAGCCGGCAGCTTTGGGCGCAAAGGCAGGAACAACCCTAGGTGGGGCGCATCTAAACACGCAGTCCTGCACACAGTTACACACTGAGGCCCACTTTAGAGACAGCAATTAACCTAGCACACATGTCTTTGGGCTGTGGGAGGAAACCGGAGTACCTGAAATAAACCCACGCAGACACGGGGAGGACATGCAGACTCCACACAGAAAGGACCCAGGCCGCCCCGCCCTGGGATTGAACTCGGGACCTTCTTGCTGTGAGGCAGCGGCGCCGCCCCACCTTCGCCCCCGTGCCGCCCTGATTGAATAATGATGAAGCATTTCTTTGGTGTTCTTAAATTGTTTTGTTGTCCTTTATCTAGGTGTGCAGGTTTATGCTCGTACGAAGGGAGAGGTGGTCTGTGTTCCATCCGTCTAAGTGAACCTCTTTTAAAGCTGAGGCCCCGGAAAGACCTGGTGGAGGTTAGACCGTGAATGAGACTTTCATAATAGGTCTTCATCACACAGCTAAAGTGTTTAATTACGGCGTTACTCAGCCTGATCTTCTTATCTGCCTTTAGACACTCCTGCATGAAATGATCCACGCCCTGCTGTTTGTAACGCAGAACAACAGGGACCGAGACGGTCACGGTCCAGAATTCTGCAAGCACATGAACCGGATAAATCAAGCCAGCGGAACGAAAATCTCAGTAGGCACCGTTACGGATTTGAGCAAATATCCTGTCCAATATTTGTTGTTTGAACTTGTGCAGTTAACCACAGTGTATGGGAACTAGCCACGTTAACGTATGCACCTGCGTTACTGAGCAGAAAGAATCCAAAACTAGTGTTGCACCAAAGAGATATCAAACGTTTAAACGCATTGAGCCAAAACCAAAAGGTTGGTTCTTTGTTTGATTGATTGATTGTTGGTTATTTTTCACTTTTGTGTTTTTGAAAGACCAGAAAGTGTTTCCAATGTATCCCACAAAAGTGTCTCATTTTTGTAACCATTTTATTAGATCTTTTCATAGGACGACACTGAAGATACGGCAATTTGATACAACAGCTTGTATAACCGTGTTATAACACATTTGCTGTGCTCTCAAAATAACTCAACACGCAGTTATTAATATCTAAACCACTGAGAGTAAGTGAAAGTGGGCAAATTGTGGATATTTGACGTGGCCACGATTATTTTCCAGCACTGCATTAACTCCCTTGGGCATAGAGTTCACTAGAGCTTCGAAGTTTGCCACTAGAACCCTCTTCCGCTTCTCCATGACGACATTTACATTTACAGGATTAAGGTTTAAGGGTCTTGCTCAAGGGCCCAACTGTGTCCAACTGAGTCCAGGACCTTAACCGCTAAGCTACCACAGTCCCATCCACAACATCACAGAGCTGGTGGATTTTAGGGCCTTAAAAACATGTGGCAGCTCCTTAACATGCCACGTTCACTCGTCTACAGTCTGAAGAAAAAAAAAGTGTTTGAAGTTTGAAATCTGAGTCCACTCTTGTACAACATATTGTGTATACCCATGTATATCCAAGTCTAAGATGTGGCGCGTTAGAAAAAAAAAAAAGAATATACCACATGTTAATTTGAGGCCCTGTCACATGTGAAATCTTATCTGTATCAGCCACTCATCTACTGACTCTGTCTGTCCAGGTTTATCATTCATTCCATGATGAGGTGGACGTGTACCGGCAGCACTGGTGGCGCTGTAACGGTCCGTGTCAGCACCGCAAGCCTTTTTTTGGCTATGTGAAAAGAGCGATGAACCGGGCTCCCTCAGCTAGAGACCCCTGGTGGGCAGACCATCAGCGAACATGCGGTGGTACGTATACCAAGATCAAAGAGCCAGAAAATTATGGGAAAAGTGGAAAGAATACAGAGAAGAAGGACAAGAAAGGCGTAATGAAGTCTCCAAACAAAATCAGTCCAGCTACCAGCACTGCAGGTAATATTTATGAAGTGGTTGGTATTAAATCAGTGTTATATTTGGTATTCATGAATATTCATACAGTCCAACATTTTCCACCTGTTTTATTGCTAAATGCCATTATGTTATAAGTGGGAGTAAGGCAGAGGAGAGTCTAGGTAGAGGTATGAAGCTATTCGGAATGCAATGCACCTGATTAATTTGAATTTGGATAACGAGAGTTTGGAAGGCAGGGTTACTGTTAGGGGTCTCACCTTTCGGCCCGGAGCGTCCCGCCGTGCTCTCTGATTGCCGTTACAGAGCAGTCGGTGAGGCGGTTTATATCTGGTGCTTAACTTAGGACCTGATTACGAATATCTGCTCTCCCCATTATTAAGTGCGGGTTAACACACTTTCACACACACACACACACACTTCCTGCGCACCTGACCACCGGCGCGCACGCGCATACACCTCGACACACTGGACGTTCGCTCGGTCAGTATGGTCAGTGGGTTATGTCCCGGGGCTTTTAGTGCTGATCCACAAAATCTGTTCAGGAATGATTTGAGGAACCTGTTTTCAAGGTGTTGACCTGGCCTGCAAATTCCCCAGATCTGAGTCATGTCAAGCGTCTGTGGGATGTGCTAGACCGACCAGTCACCACCTCACAAGTTGGAGGACTTAAACTAAATGCCTCTAATGCCTAAATGGCTGATGTTACAGGACGCCTTCAGAGATCTCATGGACCTATATGATTACGGTGGTAATGTTATGGCTGATTGGTTTAGGCTTTGGCACACCCTAGTGGCCGCTGGTATAAGGACAGTTTTTATCCCCCTTTGTATCCAGTGTGTAATATAACGCAGATACAGGGTAGCAGCTTCAGATATGCATGTTCACATACACCCTCAGAATGTGATCTCGGTGATTTTGACCATGGCGTGATTGTTGGTGCTTGGTAGGCTGCTTTGATAAATTCTATAATTGCCGGTCTCCTGGGGTTTTCCCACCAGCAGCGTCTAGCGTTTCAGCGTCTCGTGTTTACGCGACGGTGCAGCAAAGAAAAAACCGTTCAGTTGCGTGAACGGAAGAATGTCATTGATGCTTAGCGGCTGATACAACACAAAAGCAAGAACACGCATTTCCCCAATGAATTCGTATTTTTTTTAAACAAGATTAGATTTTAAAACTGCAAAAAGTCGAGCAGAATAAATGGTGTAATGAATCAGAACGGTTTAATCCCAAACGCTGCAGGTTTGAAAAGTGCTTTGTTTACATTTCTTTAACAGCTTCTTTAAATAGCATTTTAAAAAGTTGGTCATTCGTGTGTATTTTTTAGGTTCAGGTTCTCAAGATATCAGGAATATCATTCCATTCAGTGGTAGAGGTTTTGTCCTTGGAGGGAGCGCACGGCCGTCGGGAACCATACAGAAACCAGCCAGCCAGGGTTCCACACCCTCACCACAACCTGTACAGGAAGCCGTTCAGACCTCACCCCCTGTCCTTAAACCACCATACAGTGTTCCCGTGCTCCCTAAAAGGTCTGTCAGCAACACCAAAGCCTTTGTCAACATCAACGGTTCTCCTGTGAGAATCACAAACGACAACAAAATATTCAGACCTAAACAGAGGACTGTGCAGGATTTGTTCCAGACCAAAAGCCTGAACTCTTCTGAGAAATGCAACGCTTCTTCAAGTGCCTCAAAGCCTGGATCTTCACTGTCAGCAGTAAATCAGACGTCTAACGGATCACCTTTAGCTAGTGACTCAAACCAGAAATCCTCCAGTATTACAAACTCCCCACATAATTCTGTTGCACCAAGGACCGGCACTGCAGGGTCACCGTTTTCTAAATACTTTGGAAGTCCCAAGAGATCTGGAAATGGGATTCCTGTGTCTAGACCCACAAGCTTTGGAATACAGAGCAAACCAGAAAGCAGTGTTCCAAGAACAAGTTTAAAACAGTCCGGAAACCCAAAAAGCGTTGGAACTGCAATTCCAAGCTCCAGCTCTACTACATATGGAGCATATAAGAAACTGGAAAACCCCATCCATGGACTTCCTGTTTCCGGTTCTGACAACCTTCCAGGTGCCAATTCGAGTCCGTCTAGAAGTCCAGTGAGACCTGGGCACCGTGTTCCAAACTTGTCTGTCAGACCTGTTGGAAGTCCTAACAAATCGGGCCCTTCTTTGGGAGGGAGGAAAAGGCAAATGAAGGATAGGAATTCTGCAAATATTTTTGAGTTCTTCCAGCGAACCTGTCACTCGCCTACATTTGCCCCTAGAAGGCAAGATGGGGAAAGGGATGCTCACATGCCAGCTGCAGGGGCTTCAGGTGCGAGTGACGTCCCCCTCGGCTCTTCCACCATCACTGTTCACTGTCCTGTGTGCCAGAAAAAAGTGCTCGAGTCACAGATTAATGAGCACTTAGATTCCTGCCTCAAGTGATAATAGCAGGGATACTTTGTCTTTGTGTGTGTTTGTGCAGGTATTCATACATGTCCTGTTTTAGGTGTCTTTAAATATACATTTTGACATTTTCATAACGTTTACCAAATGTGCGGTAATATTATAATAACTACATAATTATTATACAAATAATAAAATACCTACGCGACATCTAAGGATGGCCACTGCAAGACACTGATAACTTCAACTTCATAGGATAAATCATTATCTTGCTTCTTTGTTGTATAATGTTAATGTTAAAACGAGCAGTATTTTTTGCTACTTTTAGACATTTTAGAATTACAGTTGGCTGGTCAATCCCTTTAGTCTTTAATCAAGACTTGGTGTGAACTATTTTATTGCAATATAAGGTAGAAGCTATTATGTATACATTATAAGTGTTCAAACCTCAGATTTAACATTAATTGGTAATGTACTGAAATAAGAAGTACTGGCCAAAACCACTTTTTTTTTTTCGAACCAACAGCCGGAAGGTTTGACTGACCGACTTGTTTTTAAACTAGTTGTTTCTGAATAATGCGTAATTATAAAAATAGTATTGTCTCCGGAGATCATGCTTAATCTGATGCTGCTCAAACTCAAAGTGGCTTTACTGAAAAAGAGCAAAGGAAACTGTGTTTTACAATCCTTTCCGATTTCACTGACCTATAAAATCACTTTTATTGCGTTTTTGATTTGGATATGGATTTATCTCGTATGGGATTTCCTTAATTAGATCCTTTGCTACTGAAAACCCTTGTCCAAATTGGTCGAGGCAACGTGTTTTCAGTTAATTTGTGCAGCAAAGCTTTGTTTTCTGAGCTCTGTTTTCACCGGCTGTCATCGTCTTCTCTTTTCCGGCCAAATGCTTTGTCTGTCGCTGATCGAAATTCATCCCTAAGATACATTTTCAAAAATGCTTTGTCCTTAAACAAATGTTTCTTTGTCCTTATCAGAGATTAAATCAGTCTTTGACAGCGCAGTTACCTGCACATGATACACTTGACATGACAAACCTGTGTGGAAAAGCATTTAGAAAAATCTTGAGCCATTTTTTAAAGCTGTGTTTTTGTATTTTTTAGGGATGCTAGTGTCCTAGAGAACTCGGGTTAAACAGTCTTGGAGAAAGTCTTTTCTAGTGTAGGATTAGGCCTAGCGATGGCCTGCGAAACTGACCTATGTAGAACTGATGATTCAGCTTGGCTTTAAGGAAAAAGCTTTTGCCTGAGGATGCTTAATCTCCCTTAGGGTATTGTCAAGGTGTTTAGATTGGTGATCTTGTTCCCTGTCCTTGGGTGACTTTCTGACCCTTCAGCATTATTGGATGCAAGGTTAGAGCTATTTAGAGCTCTTCGTCAATAACACTTCCCTATGCTGTCAGTGTCAGAACATGGTCAGATATTTAAGCAAACGGCCCGTTTGAAATCTGCTCTGTAAGATGATGGTCTATTTTAAACCTGGCCTCACCCAGAAGCTGCTGAGTTTGCTTTTGTTCTCATCTGGAGGATTCCTTGTGAACGTACTATACAGGGAATCACAGAAATTGTGCTCAGGTAGCGATGATCACATGTTGGGTCTGACAATGCAATATTTAATATGATTCATGTATTGAGTTCTGTTCCTTAAGAATTTATATCCAATACTGAGTCTTTTAAAGATTAAGGACTTTTTTAATATTTTGTAATACTGCTTTCAAAAACGTGCTTTTCCAGAGCCAGGTTCAGTAATAACTCTGTTATAAATGGTGACGACGCTGCCTGTTGCGGTCTTGTTTCCGTTTCCACTCCTTGTTTTATGTTTCTTTTTGGATTAAATAAATGTCTGTATTAACAACCTACAGTCTTTCATATCTGTTCTGTAATGTATTGTAGTTGCAAAGACGGAAGTAAAGTGTTTTTTATCTTTACTAAGAAGACTGAAAGATTTGTCTGTGGGAATATTTTATATCATAACTTATTTTATTTGCTGAAGGCCAGCATGGTGGCTCTGTGAATCAGTAACCCTACAGTAAATGTCCTTCATGGGTATACTCCGGGTACTCTGATTTCCTCTCACAGTCCAAAGGTTTGTTGGTGTCTCTAAAGTCTGCGAGAGTGTGAGTGTATCTGCCCTACAATTGATTGGCCACGGCATGTTGTTTCTGCATTGCGCCCCCTGTCGTCGGCTAAGCACTGGCTCTTCTGCCACCCCACAGGATTAGCACGTGAAAGAATGAATCCGCCGACCACCCAGTAGCTTATTGGATGGTCAAATTCTACCCTCCTCCTTAACTTTTGCATTAGAGCGTCTATTTATAACCTGTTTATTTTCACGATTTGTGCTACAGTTTTTACTGTAAGGGTTAATACTGAAATGTGTTAATGTTTTAAACGAAACATTTTCAAATAGTGTAGTATTTTAACACAGTACCATTTGAAAACAATCATGTGTTTATTATTTTTATTATTACAATAATATTAATTCATTCATTATCTTCCGCTTAATCCGCACGGGGTCGTGGATCAACCGGTGCCTACCTGGCAACCCTAGATGGGGTGCCAGTCCATCGCCGGGCACACACAGGGTCATCCACTCAGTCACAGACTAAGGGCCACTTCTGAGACACTTGATTAGCAATTAAGTTAACACGCATATCTTTGGACTGTGGGAGGAAACCGGAGTACCCAGAGTAAACCCACGCAGACACAGAAAGGATCCAGGTCGCTCCACCCTGGGATTGGATTGCATTATTATTTATTATGTTTGAACGTGATGTTAATGGGCCGTGTCCAATGTGTTGCATTTATCATTATTCCCTAAATTCTGCGTACTATGTGGCGGAGGGTAAGGAAATGATTTTGGACACTGCCTTATATGGTGTCGCTTATTACTGTGTGACAGCAGATCCTGTCATGTAAACACACTAAACCTCACTGTGCGGTTTAACAACATGCCTGACACATGAGCGAGCAGCTTACACATGCTGCTTCTAATAAAAGTGCCTAACGAAAGAAATCGTTCAGCTAATTGTTGTTCGTCTGTTTATGGGTGTTTTTTTTTTTTTTAGCTTTTGTATTCAATGCTTCAGCAAATCAATATAATTCTGTTGAATTATTAATTATCTCATTAATGTGTTCTGTTTTAAGTTGTCACCGTTTCTTTAGTGGCAAAAAAAAAAAAAATGCGCTTAATGTTTGAACTTTTTTGTTTTTCATGCTTTTGGTTCCTGTAACTCGTGTTGTCCTCATTATGTGCCACAGACTTGAGAAGAAATGTTTTTCTCTGTGTGTGTGTGTGTGTGTGTGTGTGTGTGTGTGTGTGTGTGTGTGTGTGTGTGTATTATGGGACTGTGGTGGCCTAGCGGTTAAGGTACCCACCTCTGCCAAGCTACCACCGCTGGGTCCTTAAGCAAGTCCCTTAACCCACGGATGCTTGAATTGTGAGACCGTATATGTTGTAAGTTGCTCTGGATAAGGGCGTCTGCCAAATACCATAAACGTAACATTAAATATTGGGGGGGGACTTGTATATTGGTCATCGGTATCGGCCGGATATGTGGCAAAATCACTAGATCGGCATTTGGTTGGAGAAAAACAGTTAAATCCGATATCTTTCCTATCACGTTTAGGATTTACTACAATTTGTACGACACGCCGTAAACAGAGACGTGTCACGTGAGCAACAGCTGGAACGCGAGTTAAAACTGTTAGCTAGCAGCGTGCTCATCATGTCAGCTGTGTTTAGTTATTTTATGCTCAAGGATGATCAAAGTAAAACAGCCGAGTGCGACGTATGCAACGCCAGTCTTTCAAGAGGTGCTAGCTGCGTCTCCCTCTGATCTCGGTTTCCTCAGATATTCAGCTTTCAAGCATCGTTATGGCCAACCACATGTCGTTAGGGACGTAATATTTAGCAGTTTTAGGTTGGCCCATTTTTGTGCCCGTGTGTGTACACTCAGAACTGATCCCTGACTTACTTTCCTCCCTGCTCCATTCTTCTCATTGTTTTCAGACTAACACGCCCACAAGTGAGCAATCTGGCCAATACAATCAGCTTGTGTCATTACATGGTTTACTGCTCCTCTGGGCTTTAGCAGTCACTGGCTCTAGCAGCTGTGTGTGGTGTGCCATTGTGCAGGCCACATGGCGATGAAGACAATGCTCCATCTCAGCCCGTGTCACCTTGCTGCCAGCCATCTGCTCGCTCCTGCTGCCTTGACCTCACACACCCAAGTCACTCCTTTTACGTAGTACAATCATGGTACTTAAAAGGTCAAGGCTGTGACAGCTGACGTCAAGTCTGCCACATTTGTAAAAGCACGGCGAGAAAAACAGAACGGCTTTAGATGGCTTGTGATGACTTTTTATATTTATGTCATTTAGCAGACGCCCTTATCCAGAGCGACTTAAAATTAGTACAGTTTTACAATCCTTACCCTTAATTTTTAAGGGTTAAGGGTTTTGCTCAGGACCCATCTGTGGCAGCGGTGGGATTTGAACCGTGGGCCTTCTGGTCTATAGTCCAGTACCGTAACCACTAGGCCAGCACAGTCCCACCCTTGTACTTCTTGAGACATGAGCTGCAGCCCAAGCCAAACATTTCACAAAAAGTGAATTAACTTGGGTAAAAACAACAAATTGAGTAATATATAATGTGTTGATTCTGTAAGACTAATCTGCGAGGTAAACACAACTATGAAAACAATTTCTCTACTGCTACATAACAAAGAGCCATTTACCAGTGGAAAATGCAGTGGATTTTTGCAGGTGCAGGCATCCTTCACCATCAGTGAACATCCAGGGTATGGTCATCGAGAGAGTGCACTCTTATAAGTACCTGGGTGTTCACCTTAACAACGAGATGGACTGGTCAGTCAACGCCACTGCACTTTACCAAAAAGGAGCCTACTGAGGAGCCTAAGGTCATTTGGAGTGCAGGGAAAACTCCCGAGGACCTTCTTTGACACAGTGGTGGCATCTGCCATCTTTTACGGAGTGGTCTGTGGGGGCGGCGGCATCTCGACGGCAGACGAGAAGAGACTGGACAAACTCATAAAGAGGGCCAGATCTGTCCTGGGAAGCCCAGTGCAGATGGTAGGAGACAGGAGGATGGTAGCCAAGCTGGCATCCATGCTGGAGTATGACTCCCACCCCATGCATAAGACTCTAGGAGCACTGGGCAGCTCCTTCAGCCACAGGCTGCTTCACCCCAAGTGTGTTAAGGAGCGGTATCGCAAGTCCTTCCTTCCTTCCTGCTGCTGCTGTTAGACTCCACAATCAGCATATTTTATATATATATATATATATACAATGGACTATACACACACACACACACTTAAACACTACACACTTACAGAAAACAGAATTTCATATTGTGCAATATTTTCCCCTATCCCTGTGCAATACAATTTTAATACAATTTTGGTTTATTTGTCTGTTTTTCTGTACTGAGTGTCTTGCTGCTGTAACACAGTGAATTTCCCCACTGTGGGACTAATAAAGTATTATTATAAATAAAAAAGTATTATCTTATCTTATCTTATTACATGTATTATTAAGAAACACTTTATTATAGTTTCAAAACGCAAATATCACCATCATCATGCTCTGAGTCCGCAATTCTGCCGCTATGACTACCAACACTTTTACTACTACTAACGATAATAACACAAATATTGTTACAGGTAAACATTTAATTACTGGTGCTGAGTAAAAAAAAAAAGTGGCTGCTTGATGATGATGAGCATGATATCTGTGGCCAGCTAAAAATGTTTTGCATCAGTGATGTTTTTCCAGTGCTTGTTAAAGCGTGCTGTTTGGGGTACTTCCTTTTACGGTGGTTTCCGCTATAGGTGTTGCCACAAGCATGGTGCTGTCAGTCTTATCTTTGCACGGCCTGTTATAATGTGTAAAATAATGTCTCCGCCGTGTAAAGTCCAAAGACATGCGTGTTAGGTTAATTGGTGTCTCTAAAGTGGCCCTTGGTGTGTGACTGTGTGTGCACTGAAATGTGAAAAAGCGCACGCTTTTGGCACTGATGCGTGCAGGAACACACACGTGTGCTCCTGTATTCTCTGTGCTCAGCTCCCGAGAAGCTACGGAATATTCACGAGCGTTAGAGCGCGTCATCGTTGGCCACGCCCAGTAAGAGAAACGGATGTTCTAAATCCGGAGCGCAGATATTTTCAGTTGCAGGGATAACCCGAGAAAGCTTGGTGTTATTTTTTTTTTCACGGTTCTCCCGGTGATTATTTGGCGTTAACCTTTCAGACAGCACCAGGGCAGCGTTTCTGTAACATTGTTCGGTGGTAATAATAAGCGGACGGACCGAGTTCTAAGCTTGTGGTAGTTCAGGGGACGGGTCTTAGCTGCTTGTTTATTTCGACGTTCAACTAACAGATAAAGGTTCTCGCTAACGCATGCGCGTTTTAACAAGCGTAAGGCTAGTTGACCAGCTTTTCGATTCGCTTAATTCTGTGAGGATGAACGGGAGGTCGTTGAACGGCAGCGGACAGGGAGCTTCGGGGGGAGCAGGAGGAGCTCCGGCCTCTATTGAAGGACTGCCGCCGCTGCCCAAGAGCCTGAGCGGCC
>JAUZST010010598.1:0-12336 GCA_034779995.1 Parotocinclus haroldoi | reverse complement strand
TAATAATACTGTAAAAAAACAAGTTCTTACTCAATTCCAGTCACCGTATGAAGAACTTATCCAGTGGGATCTGATACGCTTTAGCTGTGGCGACTTGTGGCTTCTTTTTTTTGTAGTAAATGGAAATGTTAGGCTAAGACCTGTAGGTGGCAGTAGAGGGCTGGGGAGAAACTCGGGAATTTCTTCACAGATATTACACACTGTACATGTTCTTTGGTCCCATTAATCGGATTCGACTGTAGTTCCATTCCCGTTACCCCGCTGCTAAAACATCATTATCAAGCTACGGGCTTCATTTATAACAGTTCTACACTTATTATACGGACAATAATCTCAAATGGGTCTATAGATAAGTTTCAATTTGTCAAAAAGAAAGTCTATATACATTTAAGAAATAAAATGGGCAAGGTTTAAGCGGCAGGCTGGTCCTAGTAAACACTACAGCAAACTGAGTGGCGTCGCGGTGTGATAACCAAAGTCTAGGGTCCGTTTGACTCGATTAGCGGTTACAAGTTTGTTCAATAAAGCTATTTCAGTTAATATTTTTAGTCAGAAACGTAAAGAAGAGAGTTATTACTCAACAGATAGCGGCACTTTCGTCACATTTAGCGTCAACGCTAACTTTTTTTCAACACTTAGCACTGCCGATCGTAAAGTGTCTAAGAGAATTTAACTGCTTGGCATGCAAAAGATCACTAAATATTGAATTCAAATGTTAAATATAAATCTGCACACAAATATTTCGGATACATATATTGTATATTGTGAAATATTTCACTTAAATGGTAAATGTAAATAAACTTATAAATGTTTAATCGTTTTAATGTCATGCTAAAATATTTAGTAACGTAACATTTACAAATCTAAATGTCGAGCCAAATATTTAGAAAATATGCAAATTAGCGTTGAGGTGCGCGTGAAATACCAAAGTAAAAGTTTATATATATATATATATATATATATATATATATAAATTTAAGTTCAATATTTAACGATTAATTATATATTTAGCATTCAGATGTCTCATTTAGATTTAGATGACATTGGGTATCTATAAATATTTAGGGTTACTTATATTTATCATTTAAGTTGAATATTTAATAAATAAATCCATGTGGTATTTATCCTAAATATTTGTATGTAGATTTATATTTAACACTGAAATGAAATATTTAGTGATCATTTGTGCCCCAAGCTTGTTTTCAGGCTTATCAGGTGTAGCAGACTGCCAACTAACGACTAACCTTTCAAGAGAAACTAAAACTAAAAGTTTTGGAAGACTTGTGTTAAGAGATTTATTTATTTTTAACATTTGGCCTTTTCATGATTTTATCACTGTGTATAAGATGACTGTCTAAGTGAAATTTCCCCGTTTTATCTTTTCCCCTCCAACAATAAGCAGGGACGAGCAAATGGTGGCACAGGTCTCAACAATTTGTTGTCAGAGCTTAATATTTCAGGCTGTTTTAGCCATTTTTGCATGAATTAAGTGTCCTAAAAAGAATGATCTACACTGTCACTGCACCAAACGACGTGGGGAAAATACCAGGCTGTTAGTAAAGAGGAGGCAGAGAGATGCTCGTTTACATTTTTGCCGTGACTATAAACCGTACTGCCTATCGCAACGTGTTACGGGTGTCGTTACAGATTATACATTTAGGTTTTTTTTTACATTTCCTTTCTGCAAAACCATTTGTTCAAGTTGACCGGGTTACTTTTCAGCTCATTACACATGTAAGTATCTACACAGTATTTCATTCTCCTCTCGGATCCTTGGGCTTTTGGCACCAAACCTTATCCGTTTGTGATGTCAGCGTCTATAGTTCTGGCTCAGTGGAGTTAAGTGTGATTTTCCACTCCCTCGTGTCATGGTGCAGATATCGAAACCTGCCAGGAAGGCTGGACTAAGTTTCAGGGCAACTGTTACTTGCACGTCCCCAAAAGAGAAACCTGGGAGGATGCTGAGCGGCACTGCAGACGCCTCAGTGCTCACCTGGTCAGCATCACCAACCAAGAAGAGCAAGCGTTTATCAACTGTGAGTGATATTTTTCATTCTTTCTCACCGTCTCGTGACACCGTGCCGGGCGCGTGACCATCGAGTCCCTCTTTCCTTTAGCCTATGCGCAGGATTATCACTGGATTGGACTAAATGACAAGACGTTCGAGAAGGACTTCCAGTGGACAGATGGTACCCCGATGGTGAGTTCCTTTAACAGCCCGTTCAGATATATCAAGAGACCAAAATGCTGACTGTGATCAAACCTTTCCTTTCCTTCTTAGCAATATGAGAACTGGAGGCCGAACCAGCCAGATAATTATTTCAACTCGGGTGAGGACTGCGTGGTCATGATCTGGCACGAAAGTGGCCAGTGGAACGACGTGCCCTGCAACTATCATCTACCCTTCACGTGCAAAACTGGCCCAGGTAAAGCTCAAACTCAAACGGAGGCACGATTCAATTGCTTGTTGCACCGTCGTTCCAGAGATCCTGAATTCGTTTTGTTTTTGTTTTTGTTTTTGTTTTTTCCCCTTCAGTCACATGTGGCCAGCCTCCTGAAGTGAAGAATGCCAGGATGTTTGGGAACAAGAAAGAACGTTATCAGGTCAACTCCATAGTCAGATATCAATGCAACGACGGCTTCAGGCAGCGCCATCCGCCTGTGGTCCGCTGTATGGGAGACGGGACGTGGCAGAAGCCCCAGGTGGAATGCAAAGCCAGTAAGTGTTTAGCTCTGACAACCCCATAGGCCCAGCCGCCTCCCCGTGTAGCGCTAAGTTCTGACACAAAGTACAGCCAGAGACAGCCCGACCCAACAAAATGCACCTAAACCTGCCAGAGGTGGGGACTAAACTAGAGTTACTCATCAGCACTGGGATCAAAATGGGTTCGGTCCCCACCTCCGGCAAACACAGAGATCCCGTTTACACCTTAAAACCAAATAAACACAGCCCTTTTAAACCATGAGACTCAGCTTCCATTCCAAGAAGCACTGAAGCTTCAACCTGGCACAGGTAGGGATCGTACCAGAGTCCCTCATCCTATAGTAAACTGGTTCCTAGTCCTGGTTTGATGGCAGGTTCAGGCTTGAGTTATGAAGCTACTGAATACCGCAAATATGCATCTTGCTTTATGAACAACGTTCCTGTTCTGCCTTTATCACAGAAGTCATCCGAAGACTCCTAAAGAGATCCACGAGGCGTCGCTCTGCCAGGAGAACGTCATCGGGAAAGCAAGCGTTAAGAAGTGCCAGTTAAGAGAACGATCTTGAGCTCATTTTCTGCAGAGTTAAAGCCAAGCTTATATAACAAAGTGTTTTTAAGATAAAGCCCCTTCATGTACATAGTGTCACCCCTTACTTTATTTATAAACGTTGTTCTTGCCATAGCTAGCCTTACTGAACTGTTGAATCCGGACACCTTGCAGACTGTTCCACGCCGGTTTATCCCAGCATATCTCCTGCCTTTTCTGGTCATCTAAACATATCGGTAGGATGGTCCAAAACCTTCCAGAGGAGGAATTTTTCATCCAGACCGTCTGGAATTTGTGGAGGAACAGAACAGCTTAGGAACTGTGTGCAAGTAATCCGTCTTCCACGGGGAGACACTAGTTTCGTTGGGTTTCCGATTTTTGTTCGTCTGCAAGTTGAAAACGGAATATGCTACTGACAGAAAAGAGGGGAAATTACAACATGATAACGCCCCATATTGAAATGTCCCCCAATTTTTTGCGAGCAGTATATTATAGAACTTGCTGAATATGAAATAGGACATAAAAATGGCAATTTTTTAAATTAAATTTCAAATCTTAGCTATAGGAGAGTGAACCTTTAATCGTACAGATCTGACCCAGACAACGTAAAGTAGATCCATTAAGCCATTAAGATCTAAACCTCTGGCAACAAAACTGACTACACCCCCTGAGTGAAAGTGCCCAAACTGTGCCCAGTTAGCCATTTTCTCTCCCTGGTATCATGTGGCTCGTTTAGCGTTACAAGGTCTCAGGTAGAAATGGGGAGCGGCCGTGTCAAATTTGGTGCTATTGCTCAACATGGCACCTGATGGTAAAGAGCTCTCTGAGGATCTGACAAAAGAATTGTTACTCTGCATAAAGATGGCCGAGACTGTAAGAGGATTGATTACCAACAGGCTGAAAGTGAGCTGCAGCACGATGACCCAGAACATCCAGCTGTTTAACAGGACAGGTTCCACTCAGAACAGGCTTCACCACGGTCCACCCAAGAAGCTCAGGAAGCCATATCCAGAGTTGAGCTGAAAATAGATGGTGCAGTGCCGTCAGCATTGCTGCACAGGCTAAAGGGGTGGGGGTGGGGGGGGTGGGGGGGTCAGCCTGTCAGTGCTCGGACCATTCCAACATGACAACGACCTCAAACACATCTCCAAGGCGACCCCTGCCTCACTACATAAACTGAGGTTGAAGGTCAAGCGTGTCTCCAGACCTAAGCCCTACCGAGTGTCTGTGGAGGAGCGCGAGGTCTCTAACGTCCACCGGCTCCGTGATGTCGTCACTGAGGTCTCCAGTGGTAACCTGTGAAGCTCTGAAGAACTCGTGAGAAACGTGAGAGTTAAGGCAGCGCTGGAAAAGAATGGTGGAAACACAAAACAATTGCGCACGACTTGGGCATCTTCACTTCGGGCGGGGTGTACTCCCTTTTGTGAGGTACGGTATAAGAAGAGGTTTTACTGCTAGTGAAATACATGAACATGGTGATAGGTCTCAGCATGTCTCAGTGCTGTTTAGGAAATGTCTGTCTGATGAAAACAATGTGAAGTTGTGTCTTTCTTTTTTTTTTTTTAAATCTCTCACAATATCAAGGACGGGATCACAGAAGGATTAGCTATCAGTCATAACGAATATATTGGTGGCGATTGCTGACGTCTTAGTAACTCCTGAATAGTGTGGCAGTTAGTCTCTATGCACACTGAGCTGAGACTGTACATAATAATGATTTCAAAGCTTCTTTAGTGGCCGGTTATTATTGTTTGGGAACCGGGAGCACGAGTGGGAAGACCTTTAATAAATAAAAAAAAAGGTTTAATATAGAGGAGGCGCAGCAGGGTGATTAAGCAGTCTGGTCTGGAAAGCTAAAAGGGTCAGAAAGGAGCACCTTCTCTGGATGCTCTAGCACTGCTCCTGAACTGAATACTGAATTCTTTTCCTGTTCCCGTCAGTCAGTTCATTAAGTGCAACCAGTAACTAATCAGCTGTACGTAATCATTAGATACTATATCAGTGTGCTTAGGGATTAACTACCGATCTATGACTTAATAGTAGCGCTGGGCGGTATGACCACAGATCGGAAAAATCTTTTTAAACAATCCGGCAGTTTCCGTTTCAAAAAAAAAAAAAAAAAAAAAGGATTCTTCTCGGTATTATTTATTTATTTATTTCAGACATGACTGGGCTTTCACATAGGGTCGGTAGCGCATTCGACATCGAGCACATAGAATATGAAAGCATATATAATGAAGCCTTGCAATAGGATCGACTTTGTCTCACCAGATTACACAATGCATGCTGGAAGCAGACTGCTTGAGCCTCTGAGCCTTGAGCCTTTGGCTTCGCCGTTTCATTGATTCATGGCATCACATACTCTCCGACGTTTCCCTGCTGACCTGCTGCATTGCAGCCTTGGTAAAAATGAAACATCCGTACAGTGAGGAAAATGTTATTCGCCCAGCACT
The DNA here is from genome assembly GCA_034779995.1 of Parotocinclus haroldoi. Taxonomy (NCBI): domain Eukaryota; kingdom Metazoa; phylum Chordata; class Actinopteri; order Siluriformes; family Loricariidae; genus Parotocinclus; species Parotocinclus haroldoi. Next base: position 6,632 of record JAUZST010010598.1, on the reverse strand, counting down.
GCTTAGGGTGTGACAGTTAAGAAAGCATCGCCTACTAGATTATTCTTAGGAAGCTAACGTCTAGAACAAACAGCAGTCATCCTGTCGAACTCTCGTTTGAAATCTATACGATAAATGATTTGTCTTGTTTATTGCCTTGCTTTTTTCGGCTCACAGCGAGCTGTGCGGGGCACAGCACTGAGAGCAACGTGACACACACCTCTGTAGTTTTCAGGCTGCAGCGATCACAGCGACGTCTTATTTATGCTTCTCTAATGCTAGCTCTGAGTGCCATGTGCGTGTCTCGCCTGGGACACCTGACTCTCGGGTGTGTTCTGTTTTCGGCGAGAGGCTGTGCCTCTCTTCTCCCCAGCGCTAGCCGAACTCCTTTGTAGACCATAAGGTGTGTGACACACAGAAGACAGTAGGATACCCTGAAAGCACACTTTGGCCCGTACATAGACATCTGGGATGGCTCTGGGATTTTTTTGTGGCAAAAAAAACACACACACACACAAGGAATTAGGAGAAACTAAGCCACCCGGTGCTGAAGTAGTGAATTTTATGCTTGGATAAATGCATTTATTAAATAAAAAAAAAGTGGACGTGAGAATTTGCTAAATAAATCGTTGCGTAGATGGCATTTTGTGAAGCAGTTCTTTCAATGGTCGTGCGTTCAGGGGCAAAGGGATGTGTGGGATGTGTGCAGATTCGGTTTCAGGGCCTGCCGCTCAGAGAAGTTATTCACAGTTCACAGGTAATGGAAAGCGTCGTCCGGCACAGCCCAGAAACGCATCTGGCGTCAGCGGAAAGCAAACAAGTCTCGCTGACTTACAAGGGCCCTAAAAAGGACAGGAGCTGCAGTGTGTTCGGTGGGGTGGAGTGCAGCCTAGACTCCGGCTGAATAGGTCCTTTTAGGGCTCCTCGGACGCACCAAGCCTTTTCTCCCCTCATACCCAGAGTGCCTCGGTGTTCACACTGTGAGCTAGTGCACAGAGCCCCCTAGTGTTAGGACAGGTGAAGCGCAAGAGGCGTCTCGTGAGTAAATGTGACCTGGTTCCTCCTATAAAGCGTTTCGAGATGAAGACCTCCTGCAGTTGTTCTGTGAAAGATCTGACCTTACAGTGTTTAAGCTCTGCCCAAGAAAGCGAAAGAATGGAATAAAGATGGGCATTCTAAACGTTTTTAGCTCATATATTATTATTATTATTATTATTTCCATCACCGCAGGCATTATTGTGTAGCCTGAGGTGTACAAGGTTTCAGCTTCAACTACACGATTTAGGCAAACGCTTGTGGACACCAAAAAAAAAACTACATCTAAAACAAGGGTATAAGTAGTCGGTTCCCCCACCTTTGCAAAAACAACAGCCTTTGATCTTCCAACTACATTTTGGAACGTGACTGTCTTTTTGGGGGATTTTAATTAGAAGGGGTGTCCTTAAACTTTTGACTGTATAGTGTACATATTAAGGTGAAAAAGTATTGGGGGTTCAGACGCTGTACTGAATGTAACCAACCACCTGATAACAAAATACAAACCATAGAAAACAGTTTTGGTTTCATTTTTTTTAACTCTCTTTGCACTCTCTTTTTTATTCTCAGCATTTGGTTTGGCTTCTGCTGATTTAACGTATTATTATTATTATTATTATTATTATTATTATTATTATTATTATTATTATTATTACTACAGATTTTAGTTTTATGCACATTATACTTTTATTCTGAAGTTCCTCTAGGTCTGGTCATCACAATTAGGGAGTTTTTTTTTCTGCTCGAGGTTTGCTTGGGACTGTGGGCTAAATCGAAATAAATTTTAACTTTTATTCTGACGTCTATTCACCACATGGTTCAGTTCATAGCGTTTACCACGAAATCCCATTCGATTTAAACGGCTGTGTAAAGTTTTAAAAGATTTATTCCAGATGACGGTACAGAGTTCCCAGACTGGAAAAACTCCCAAAATGTGACGAGAAGGAAAGGGTGTCTGAACATTTCCCAGTCTCCCTTTTGGAGGAGTTTGAAGGTTAAAGTGGCACCGCTTTAATTCACATTTCGCAGGAGGTTTTTTTTAAATCGAGTTTTTACCTAGCTCTATAGCAGTACACTCCATGTTTGTGATGCGCCAAGGGGAAGCCGAAGCTGCGGACCCCAGGCTCCTGCGAGCCACAGTTTGGGCGAGGGTTAGCGATCGGATAGCGCAGGCTCCCGTCAGCAAGCCATCCGGCGTCGCAGCGATCCAGCCCCTGGAACTTCCATGCTGCAAACATCTGGCCAACTTTGGCAATCTGAGCTCCATCTTGGGTACAAGCCTCGACTGCCTGGGAGAAGCTGAACAAGTGAGGGCGCTGCAGGAAGTAGACTGTCCCTGGAAAAGGACAGAATGACAGCGTGGGGGACTGAGATCATACTCCGGTGGCTTGTGGTCTTGGTTGAAAAGAGTTAAGAGGGTTAACAGTTCGAATCCCAGCCTCCTCCTCCTACCACATTCCAAAGAAATGCGTACGGTAATATTGGTAAAAGCACATGCAGACTCCACACAGGAAGCACCCAGGCGGCTCCACCCTGGCATTAAACCCTAAAACAGATTTAGGAGAAGGTAAGATCTCTCTTACCTCCAATAGCAGAGGTGAAACAGAAGACATCGTAGCGTTTTTTGCGCCTGTGCCTGTTCCCATAGCTCCGTACTCCAGGCGCCATGTTGACGCCTCCACAGGGCTTCCTGGGCTGGGTAATGGGGTAGTGCACCGTCCCGTCTGCGAGCCAGCCAGCATTGCACCAGTCCATGCCTTCTTGCCAGGCAGCGTAGAGCTGTTGGAACGTAGCCACGGCAGCGTCCTGGACTTTACAGACCCGCTGGGCCTCTGGGAAGGTCAAGTGGTAGCGGCCTTGATGAGGCTGGTAGGGAAACACCACACCTAAAAAGAAGACATGGACCGGGACAAGACCCCTACATTATAGAGCGACAAACAGAAGCAAAGCCCCGTTCAAAAGGGCAAGAACTTCAGCCGTGATGAGAAACGCCAGGGACTAATGATGCAACATGTTTGTTCATACCTTTAAGTCCCATATCCACTGTCGCACTCGCATCCTCCAGTCCATCGACGACTTCGCAGCGATACTGGCCACTGTCGTTCAGGCTCACGTTGGCGATGATGAGGGAAACATCTCCAGAGAGGTCCTGCCGAAGGTACGCTCGGTCTTTAAAGTGTCCGAAGCTGCGCCGCCGGTGACCAGCGGAGACCAAGACGTCAGACTCACGATCCCCTGCAACGGGCAACCAGGACCATTTCACCCTCACCCCGCGAGAGCTGGCTGGCGTAGGCTCATACCAGTATCGGCAGGGGAGGGTGACGTTACCGCCCCTCACAGCAAACACGTACTGCAGCTGAGCCTCGACCCGCAGTTTCACAACGCTGAACTTCACTGCATCAAAACAACACGAACAAAAAGAGACGCTGATAGACACCCACGGAAGCATGAAACCGTATGAAAGTGGGCAAAAAACAAGGCTGATAACCGTCTCAATGAATCACCTATGTACTGTATGATGCACTGTACGTTTTATATCATTAAAAAAAAAATGGGCATAACCTCAGCGGAGCATTTATCACTCTTTTTGTTTGCCATAACAGTTCCGTAAACATACTTTCTCCTTTGGTGCTGCCATTCAGGATGTCTTGGTAGATGAAGCCATTAGAAAACACGGAGGCTGCACCGCACGAATGGAGCACTTGCAGGATCAAAATCAGCACAGTGTGCACTTTTTCCATTTGGAGTAGCTCGCTTCCAATTTCCTAATGGTCAGATGTGCAAAAGAAAAACGGTCTAGGGAAACTGCACTTTGTCTTTTTTCATCAAGACTAAATCGTAAAGAAAAGCACACTTGGAATGAACGCAAACACAAGAAAAATCGTGCAAAAGAAATAACCTAAAAACAGTACGTTTCTAACTAAATTAAACATGCACAAGAATAGCAACATCAAACAAAAAGAAGCTATTTTGTCTTATTTCTATTGTGGACCAGAATTCTCCTAACTGTCAGCGGTAGCAATAATTTAAAATAATCACTAAAAGATATAAAAGAACTCATCGCTAATCACCAAGCAGGGAAAGAATCAAAAACCCAAAACCGTGACTGTAACGTGACGCACTCCGTGGATGTACTCACGGTGTCGTTACTGATTTCTTGAACTCCTGACGCCTGAGATGGACAGAAGTCAGGACAAACTGAGCGAGGATGAAGCTGCATCGAGAGAATGAGCACATGAACGAATTAAAGAACGGATGAGGATCTTACGGCTTTAGCGTGGAGATGAGCGGAGAGAAACAGAAACAGAAAATGGGGACCTTTCTGGAACTACAGCATTTCATCCAATGAAATGAATATTAAGTAGCAATAAGAACATAATTAAGCAGATTTACGTTCATAGAAATGTTCAACGAAAGCACAGAAAAGCTTGAACTGAACTGCAATAAACAATACTTGTTTCTAGGATTTTGATTCTAAATGAATTTTCGAAAGGTCATTCGCTCCTGACCTCAAATGCAGAACTTCAATCAGACTCCACAAGCTGACCTGCCAACAAAGAGTAATTCTGAATGTAGCTGATCTTTTTATCTTCAAATGAGCTCGGCAGGAAATGTTTGCCTGATGGCTACATGATACATAATCCCTGTGAAATAAGGATAGCTTTGCAGAAATCTGCAGTTGCTGAACTGCTTTTGGGTTTGCTTTTAGCAATGATAGAACCGTACTTCCATAAACGTGATTCAAATTGTCCTTACCTGTCACGCCTTTGCCAACATAGAACTGAAAGGCTGCATTCCAGGCTTCAGGAGAGACCTAAAGTGCAGATGTGCTTCCACGAGCTCAGCAAACACCTGGACAGATCCCTGCGAACAAGTGAAGCTCCAGAAACAAGGGCAGGCTCTTTCACAGCTTTCGATTCCCTCGCTGTCCTCACACACTGGGGGACATTACGTGGGTCTGGAGGGTGGTGTGTGTGTGCACTCTCGGGATCAGATGAAAGGCTTTGCCTTTGGGCTAGGAATGCAGGTCGGGTGCAGGGAGCAGAGGAGGAGCCTATAATTTGTGTAATTAAGACATAGGAGCACCGGGCCGTAAATGTGCCTGTGAGCTCCTTGGCCGCTGCGGAACGACGCTACTGGCCACATGATGTTAACTCAAGAGTTGGACAATTGAACATTTTAAAACCCAAAAATTGTATCTCTGCAGGGACCATCTATGTTGTTTGGCAAGTAGGGATGGGTTTTGGTTTGGCCTCCTCTTACACAGACACAGTGCTCCTAATACTCCCAGCAGGGTCTCGACCCTGGGACACGGGACGAGTTGCCACGGCATCACCTCTGACTCCTCCGGACAGTTGGCTTGTGAACCAGTGTCCCAATGGTCTGAGCTGGTTCTGAGCCGAGAGCGGTGCTGCACACCTTCCGATTCTGACTGGAAACAAGCCACAGGTTCGTCCAGTTCCGCGGCAGACAACCCCATTTCTTTGACCTAATTCTGACCTAAAAATGATAAAGCCTAGCAACGTCTTACTGTGCTCACACTGGCAGTGATGCCTAATGCTTTATGTTCAGATTTGATATATACTGAAAATGTTCAAAAGTCTTAGGCCACCATTAGAGTCGATGTTTTATTAATGGTGGCCTTTCACATATATATATATATCGTTTACTGACATCCATCCTTTAGGAAAGAAATCACCAAATAAAGAAGTTACAGACCATTAATTGTTTATTAATGATGGCTGAAAGGAGACACGCACTGTATTTTACAAAAGTTAAAAAAAAAAACAAAACACTTTGCTTGAGTCTGAAACTGATGCGATTAAACGAATGTTACGTGATTGTTGGTTACTTTGTCCCCCCCCCCCCCATATACCTTTTAACGTTTTAATATAAATGTTTTTTTCTTTCAATCTCAACGATTTTATTGCACGATCCCTGACTACACCTAGCCTCTATGCAAAACAACGGATGTTAACGTGAACAGTGAGTCTCATGCCTTGTGTTTTGTGTCCCTGCTCCAAATTGGACAGGCCACGAGTCACTTCACTGCACGCTGATTAGCGGGAGACAAAGTGTGTGGTGGAGACACGGTAATGCGAAACAGATTGCACCCTGTCTGAAAGGGATTTACAGTAGGAAGAGTGAAAATTGCAGTGAAGACTAAGCGCTCTCCTCATTAGTGACCCTGCCAACGCTGCAGGAGTGACACTTAAGCAGATTTGGGGTTCGCTCTGCGAGGGACGTGAACGGAATTAAAGGCTGGACTGAAACTGCGGCGACGTGGTCCGGTTCGACAAAAACAAAAACAAAAACACAAAGGAGCAAAAAAAACCGAAAGCAACCTTGTAACGTCTTTCATCCACCAAAGTCCTATGGACTTCCTATGGATGCTTTTAACTCTGCCGTCCTACACGGCTTTCTTTGAATCTATGAATCGTCTAAGCGTACTAGCTGGAGTACAAGCACGCCGGCAAGAGGAACGACGTTAGGCAATCCTACAGCTCGGAACGAATGCTGGCGTACACACTAAAATCAGTACAAAACACGCTTTCATACGCACACATACCTCGAAATATCCACACATACCCCAAAATAGCCACCGTTACCCAGACATC
>JAUZST010010597.1:0-12337 GCA_034779995.1 Parotocinclus haroldoi | reverse complement strand
AATATATACATACGCACACACACACACACATACTCAAGATAATTTTAACAAAAATAAATCTAACAACCATGAAATAATATATGTAAACATATGTATATCTATAACACAAAAATAGACTAAAAAACAGTTGCTCAATTAATCAAATGCCTGCCTATAAAGGTATGTTTTCAGGTGAGTCTTAAAGAGTTAGAGAGACTTTGAGAGTTACTGAAGAAGCCTGACGAATAGCAAGCAGTAAGGTGTTCCATAACCTTGGAGCATATACAGCAAAAGCACAGTCACCACTCAGTTCACAATGTCCACAAAACTCACCTACAGATAATCAGGCTACTGTAGACCCCTCTAAAATGTGATTGCTTGACTCATAGCACATCCTTCCTCTTGTAACTCCCCCCCCATTTAACCCACACACTGCACCATTCATGTTGTTTTTGCTCTAAACACACCTGATTCAGCTCATAAAGCCACTGATAATGAGATCATTTGAGTCAGGTGTGTTAGATCAGGGGAAACAAAAGTGTGCAGTGCAGGAAGGTCGCCAAGACACGAGTTGGCAAACGCAGCCCTGCGGCTTCTATTGGCAGCCTGAACAATATGGTGGATCGTTTAAAACGGCAACAGAAAAGTAATGATTCCCACGACATTATTTGTGGCTCTCAAAAAGCCCTTTAGAAGCTTTTTCACTCAATTACTGTTATTTATACAGATAGAAAAGACACATTCCCTTCTACAATAAAGACCAGATGAGGTGGCTGTCTTTTCATTTATCCAAACCAAACTGCTGATCTTTATCAACAACCAGAGCTAAGGAACCAGGTATCTTCAGGCTGTAGCTGGGCCAGTCTTTATATATGAGCTTTTAAAAAAGTCTACAACCATTAGGAAACAAAAAAAAGCTATGATAAGATTATCCCAAGTAAGGCTGAGATCAGGGGATTGTGCTGGCCCATCCATCAACCTTTTTACACGACAGCATCTCTCTTCTTATGCTTTTGTGCATCGGGACCAAACACCTCTGTTAGGATTTCTATTTCCTTAGTTGTGAAAAAAAATCGTTTGCCTGCTGCTTGCATTCACAATGCTCGACTCAAAGCTTCACAGAGAAGGAGCCTTTTCTGGGAAGGGTCATTTTCGGTATATCTTACACTAGGTGTGGGTTATTCTTCGTCATTGTTGATTCATTTGCTTTACATCATAGCAGCCTGAATGTCTATTCGTGAAAGTAGCAAGGTCATAACGGTACCGTTCAGACGCACTAACACGCAGACACAGTCAATTTAGGGCAAATGTTTAACGTAATGCATGTCTTTGAAATGTGGGGGGAAACCGGAATAAACTAAAATAATGACTAAACCCACAAAGGTGGCGGGAGGACACTGGGAAAAGAAATATGATTGTGACTGGTGCTTGTGCCAGACTGAAGTGGCTGGCACAGTCGTCTCCCATGACCAGACCACCCAGTTGAGCAGTGGCGTCACGGGCACACAGTTGTGGGTGGTGTGGTATCACCAAAATGCTGATACGAGCATGACTACAGATTGCGGATGGCAAGTTTGATTATAAAAAAAAAAGTCTGTTTTAGTTTGAAAGTGTGAAGTGCAATGACAAGCTCATTCCAGTGGTTTGGGGGAATGAGAGTGGAGGATAAATGTGCAGTGAACGAAAAGAAAGACCTTGGAATTAGAGATGACAGGGCAGCATATATTTACCCATTGTCTTAATAAAACATAAAACAGCTACAGAATGCTAGTACACAGGCTACAAAACAGAATCATCAAATCATGTTTCTTTTCAAAAGTCAACGAAACGTCTGCAAAATACAGTAACTAAGTCTACCAAAATCCTCAAACGTGTGCTCAGATGTGTGTAGATCAGTGATCGTACTAACGCTTTTAGAACCGTGTAAGCCATCTTTCCAAAAAGTTACACAGGCGCTGAATTAAGAAAATGGACGCGACACTTTGAAAACGGAGAGAAGATAAGCGAAGGTAAAGCTTGTTTGTTTGGCTTCTTTAACGCCATTTACCGGCATCAGCGGCCATTCAGAGACACTCATGAGGTTACATCCATACACAAGTTCATTTCAAGACAATTTAGAGACACCAAATCACCTAACGCACATGTCTTTGGGCTGTGAAACGAAACCAGAGTACCCTGACTAAACCCACACAGCTACGGGAAGGACCCAGGCCGCTCCACCCTTGGGACTGAACCCAGGGCCTGCATTAGATCGCTGCAGAATCTGATTTATAGCATAGATAGATGATTGTGTAGTTTCCTAGATCAGCGTGCATAAGTGTGCATGAGTGCTAATGAAAAATATCACTACAGAGATGGGGCACATCGAGAATCGTCCCCCATGAACATTTCAACACCTCTGTTTTCCTGCTATCCTTCCATTGCCTCTTTCTTCCTTCCTCTCATATTCATGCGTATTTCTCCTTATGGATTACTAGCTTTTATGATTCAAACACCTCCTATCATCCACCTAAAGCTCTGAGACTGAAAGCTGGAGTTTCCAACTTATCAGCAGTAAGCAAGAATATTTAATCACAAATCTGTACGCACTCTGGTCTGGCAAACAATTACCGAAAATTCCCTGAAAAAAAAAAGTTTTATTTTCCAATCTACAGTAATTAAATCCAGTCAAGCAAGCGGATCTTATTTGTCTTTTTGTCGGAAGCAAATTGAAATAGTGTAGCTTCGTACTGAAGCCCTTAAGGACAAAGTAAAAAAAACATTCCGCTATGTGATACATAAAACCAGACAAACCCCATTTATTGTGGTCTTGATATTTGAAGCTACAAATATGGTTCATCAACTCAATTCCTAACAACAGAAGAAACATCCTCTATTTTTATTAAAGCGCACTGCACATGTCCCAGTTTTTACACACACACACACACACACACACGCACGCACGCACACACATTTCTGCAGGCTTTGTGAAATGCTGCGACAGTTATGGTGCTGACTGCAAAAAAAGGCCATGGCCATGCGCTGACGTTAGGGAATCAGAACAAAAAGCCTAACACACACACACACACACACAAACATACACACACTTTGTATTTACATAATTGAGGGGACTTTCCATAACATTATTTTTGGGGCTAGCTTGTTTTTTGTTTTTTTTTTCAAAAAAGGTTGCAGGGTTTTCAAGGAGGAAAATATGATTAAGAAATCTCCTTATGATGATCAGAAAAATGTGACCCCAAGGTAAAACTGCACCACTAGAAAAAGGAATGGAATACATTACTACAAATAAGTTTTTAGTGATTTTATAAACAAATATAATTATATGAACATTGATTGGGTAAATTATGCAAATAAACACCTATATAACCTAATCTGTGACAGTGAGTACGGGGATGTTTTATCTTTTAAAAATGTCTTGAATGATGATAATCAAATATGCACTGATAACATTTTTAAATCAGATATATCTAATAAAATGAGGGATTTCCAGTGGTTGATTGCTGTGCGTAGTCTTTCAGTTAGAGCAGTGGTTAAATGGAGTTGTTATGTCGTAACTGTGGAGTGTCCAATGCCTCATTGTAATGAAAAAGAAACTTGAGACCATTTCTTACGGGAATGTTATAGGTCAAAAGAAGTGTGGGACATGATGAAAGGGATAGGTTTAACCATTAACTTAACAATGAATACGATATGTTATGGACTAATTGGAGAAGATCTCCCATAACAGGAGAAGGACTATTTCTGGTATGTCATTTGCACCGTAAAAAAAAACAAATTGCGGAAGGCAAGGACAAGAACAACCACTGGACAAATTGTTATCCCCAGTAGAGACATTTATAAAAATATAATAATACATCTTAAAAAAATGAAAACGGAAAATGTTATTTTTAAAACAAAAAAATGGTGGAATTTGTTGAATTTGGAATATACGTAGGGCTAAATGTTCCTAATTCTTAAATGATGTGAGGTATACGCGATATTGTAATGATCTATCCTGTTGTGAATAATGATTCATTGTCAATGTTAAAATAAAAAAAAAACTACACACACACACACACACACTCGCTAGTCTATCTTTTGAGGACTTTCGATTAACATAATAATTACTAGTTGCTACTTAATGCTACACTTACACAAAAGCTATGTTCCCTAAGTCTTTTGGTTTTTCAAAACAAAGTTGTAGTTTTTGTTTTAAAAATGCTGTTCTCCACACATGGCCTGGCGAAATGTCAGTTTATATTTACAGCATTTAGCAGACGCCCTTATTCAGAGCGACTTACAACTCATACAGTCTTACAATTCAAGCAATGGTGGGTAAAGAGCCTTGCTTAAGGACCCAACTGTGGCAGCTTGGCAGAGGTGGGATTTGAACCCTGGGAAATCAGGTCCAGTACCTTAACCACCAGGCTACCAGAATCCCAGTTCTTCCTATACTTGTGGTGATTTGGTCCCAACAATGTAATATAAACATCACCCACCCACACACACACACACACACACACACACATGTGCTGATGCTGACATCAGGGATTCAGCCATGGCATGATGCCACTCGTTCTGGATCTCCCGGGAGGATTGTGTTGCCTCTGATCTTGCTGCCTTATCTGACCACAGCTACACAGCACTGGCTTCTATACACATTTGATCTGGGTTGCTATATGAAAGGCTGCTCTCAATTATGGGTCAGACAGCCTGCAGTGCAAACACTTACGCTAGAATATGCCATTTCTGCTCTTCATAAAGACGAAGTTCTTCTTAAATGTGAAGTGGTGTACTGCCGTTCTTAATCATGACACTATAATACACTCGATGACCAAAGGTGTGAGGGTGCACGTCCAGTTTGTGGATTCAGCTATTTCAGCCATGGCCATTATTTGGGAAGGCTGATCCGGTAGTGAAACCATTTTACACAAAAATAATAGTGTACTTCCACCCCACTGTTAACCCCACACGTTCTAGGTGTCCATAAATAATATCGCCATCATAATATCCAAATGACTAACTAAATAAATAAATAAAAATTGTTCTCAAGTATAGACCATAAATTACAAAAAGCCAATGGAGCCTCTACATTATACATAGGTCAAGGCCAGTCAAATGTATCTTTATAGCCCTTTTAGCACTGCACTCCATAGCACAGCACTGTCTCAAAGCAAATTTAGATCTATCTAGGTCCTAAATCAGCAGGGAACAGCGGAAAGGAAAAAGAAACTATTTAAATGTGATCAGGACAAATCTTGGGATGACCAAGACTCAAAAGACTCGACCTCCTTGGACAACCTAGATTGTGCATGTGAGAATGAAAATAGCTCCATGGATTGGATTTCCTTGGTTTTTATTTTTTTTATGTTTTATTTTTGAGGATTATAATATGTGTATTTAAACTGGGTAAAGAACATCACTGTTAGACTAGGAATCATATCTCCATATGTTAGTCTGAGGGACAGATTTTGAGACCTTACACTGTACGTAGAATTAGCAGGAGACTTCCTGTAACACCAAGAGAAGATATTTTTAAGACATTATAACTCCTGCTCTCGCCTGTGGTTTTACACTAACCTGGCAGCTGGCCTTAATCACCTAACAGTCCCAGCAGCAGGCAATGGAGAAAAGCTTTTTCTCCATTACTTGGTAAATAGGCTGAATCAGATACCAGGCCAAAACCTCACTGAACCCTAATAAGCTCGATCTGGTTCCGTTTGGCATCTGAACACTGCAAAGAGAAGTTGATCCGATCTATACATCATGTGAAATGTCTCACACACACACAAACACATTATTGGTAAACCTACAGCATCTACTGGATATTTTAAATTGCCATAACGATTACTGTATCTTATTAATCTTGAAGCTATATCTAATCCTAACTTTAATCGAACTGTGTGGTGTTTTATCTCTCCAAAGAAAGGTTGTAATTCCTGTTAAAAGTGACCAAAAAAGAACTTCAGCAAAATCAAAAAAAAAAAATTTCAGGAATAGACATTCTTGATCGCTCACACACAAACACCAGCCAGCACACACCCTATGAGAGCTGCGATTGGTGTGTTTGATAAATTCGCCTGCAATTGGCAGCAAGTGCAGTTCTGGATCAGACAGCTTTATTACACATTCACACACTGGTGCAAACTTTCTAATCAGTGTTTGCTGGCAACGAGTCCACACAGATTCACATCCTGGCATTAAACCCACTCTCTGAGCTTTAATTAATTGCACTTTTTAGCTCGTTCTGGTTTAACTAAAACAGCAGTTGATGAGAGAGAAAGAGATGCTTTTACGGTTGAATCATCCTGATTCTGAGAGCTAATTTTTATGTATTTAAAGTCAATTTTTGACATACAAACACTTTAGTACATTTTACGTTTTGTTTCTGGTTAAAGGATTTTTGCTCTGTAACTAATATTGAAGTAAAACCTGTAAAAAAAAAAAAAAAGAGCGGTCTCATCTGCTTATTAGTAAATACATTTCATACTGCTATGTGAACTATGGTTTAAACCTGCGCTTTTTATAACCAGGCCTTCTTCTATTATTTCCAACTAATTACCAAATTGTAACACTTTGTTCTCTAGGATGGGCTAAATAATTCTGTTATTTGAGGAATAAACATCTTATATGTACACTAGGAATTATATATTATATATGTACACTAGGAATTATATATTATATATGTACACTAGGAATTATATAACCCAAATCAAATGTTACTAACACAGTAGTGCTGCTGGAGTTTTTAAACATTGTGTTTACCCACTTTGTGCTCTATTAGAATCATTTATCAGGGTTCACAGGCTGGAATTATAAAACTTTTTTGTGGTAACTGGAACTGATAAAATAAAGAACCAGTGCAGAAACAAGGAGGAGTACCTAATAAAGTGGCTGGTCACCGCAAATAACTAATTTCATACAAAAATGAAATAATGAACCCTTATTCATAATGAAGGCTTAATCCACCCGGGGTCACGATGCCCACCCGGCAACTCTGGGCACAAGGGCAGGAAAAACGAAGACGGGGCCCCAATCCATCGTGTGTGCCCCACACACACATTCATACGCAGTCACACACTAACGGCCACCTAGCGACCATGCTTACCACATTATCCCTTTTTATTTATAATTTAATAAAGATGGTTAATTACGTTGGGGGTTCATTAAGACGGAAGCTAGATGTTAAAATATGTAAACACTGTTATGAAGTTCCTGAAGCCTAACACTTTTTTTATAATGCCTTGAACAGCTACCTTTCATGAAAAGGCAGACAGAAACGTTTCTTCCAGTCAAGGCGACTAAACTCCAATGACTGGAAAAAAAATATATGGTTACCCAGGGAGCGTAAGGTAATTATAAGAACCCAGGAGAGCTGCAGATATATGCTAAGGCTATATCAGATGATCTCCGAATGGGAAATCAGTGCTCTCACCTGCAACAGCCTCAAGGGTGCTTCAAGATGCTAACAAACAGGTTTTCACTCCGACTTACATGTGTTATACATTTCTAACTCAATTTCGCACATATACATCTATACATTAACATAAGAGCGGAATTCTGTTACCGTACATTCATACTATTCTTAGCCTGCTTTACTGGCACTTTATAATGGCCGCTGGAAATGATATGTAATGTGATTCTGATCAGTGCAGATGTAAAGGATACCCAGATACAACCTCTCATTGCTCCATGGTAAAGCCTCAAGCAAGACACTGCTCTGGATTCATTTATTTAAGTGTATGGCGAAGAGTTTTTTACATTTTACAGAGTCCTACTGGTGTTATCCTTTCTTAACCTCCTAAGACCCAAGTTTTACATTTGGATTAGGGCTGGGCTATATGGTAAAAAATATTATATCACGATTATTAAAGACATTTTCACGATACATGTGATAAAAGATAAAATGCATCAGTAGGGCGTTCTTAAAAACTAATAAATATGATCCCATACTTTATCCAGTAATCCAGGACTAATGACACTGTTTATAATGAAACATGCAGTTGGCCAGTGTTCTTAAAGCTCTGACGATATCCTCGATATCCTCAGTAAAACATATTGTCTATCACAATAACAAACTGAATCCCAATACGATAAGATATTGTCATATTGCCCACCCCTAATTTGGATGCATCTTTAATATATACTAGGCATTGAGGATCTTTCTGGGATTAGTAGGACCTGATAAATATAAAACTAAACTGATAAATATAAAACTAAAGATGGTTTTTGAACAGGAAGTCTTTAGTGGTCTGTAGGAACAGTTTGTCGCACTGACTGGTCTATGTGAAATGATACAAGATAAGGACAGAATTGTCTGCAAATGACAACAAAAGGTCTAAGAATTAACTGTAAGGTGTAACAAACCAAACATGTAATGTCCTTAAATGGTGACGCCAGGTCTCAGGAGGTTAATAAAATGAAGGCATATCCATGGCTTGTTATGGTATGGAAACTAGATCCTAACTTGCAGAAATGTGTTGGGAAGGTGTGGGGGGGCTAGATAATCAATAATAATATAATATCTGGATTTCCACAAATTACTAAATAGACTGCTCACAAAAATATAAAAAAAAAATGTATAAATTTGAAAAACATTTCAAAATAAATACAAAGAAATCCTACAAGAACTGCTGGACAATCTGATCCTGTCCATGACCCTACTGAACAGCCAATGTGGGGCACTCTCGTCCAGTTCAACACGGTCCACCCCCATAAATATATCACTCACTAGTCAATCACAATAATTGAGTTTGCATCTCATTTTTGTAATTAAACAGCTTTCTTTTTTAATGAACAACGCCACATGGTTCTTTTTCAATCACGTCACGGTTATTTTGAAATATCCTCTAATTCTGAGCAGTGTAGTTTTTAAGAATTAGGAACTTGTACCCACATCTAAACAAGCAGCTGCTTTCTCTCTCTTTCTCCTTGTCTCTCTCTTCTTCTCTTTCTTTTTCTCTTTCTCTTTCTCTTTCTCTCTCTCTCTCTCGTCTGATGTAATTAAACGGACGCGTCTTAGGTGGCCATGACAACCTGTCAGTACAGGGTCAGGAACTCACTCGGTCACACATGCTCGCATACAAAGTGCAAACACACACACATATCAGTACCACAGTGTGAAAAGTTGTGTTTCAGCTGTGATTTAAATTCATCTGTCTACACAAATAAGGGTTCAGTGTGATTAATGCTGAGAACCAAAACTTCTGAAAGCATGACAGTGACACATTTTCCTTACAAAAACAGTTTTTTTACTATTTATATATTGTTCTTTATCAAATCATTATGATGGTCAGAAGCGTAGTTAAAATATCAACATTAAATACAAACATTAATAGCTTGAATCGCTGTTTATTTTATGTATTTATCTGTGTGGGAAAAACGTGTTTCATGTTGCAAGTGAAAAGGCTTTATTTCATGTCAGATTAGCATGCCTAGTTCAACACAGACAAATCTATAGATTAATAAGAGCAATCAACATTTTACTGTGTCTGTACATTTACAGTTTTCTCAACCTGCTTTACCGGAATGTTGTAATAGATACTGGAAACTGAAATGATGGGTATATGTGAGAGTGGGTAATGCAGACACCTGTACTTTACATTGCGTTTATTTCATGTAGTAGACACGCTATCCGGACAGGCTAAGAGTTGAGATGAGAATTAACCTCCTGAGACCTGGCGTCACCATTTGAGGACGTTACATCTTTGGTTTGTTACACCTTACAGTTAATTCTGCTTAACTTAGACCTGTTGTTGTCATTTGCAGACAATTCTGTCCTAATCTTGTATCATTTCACATAGACCAGTCAGTGTGGAAAACTGTTCAAAAACCATGTTTAATGTCATGATGTGTGGTGTGGACCCAAAGACGCGGGAATGAAGGAACCCCACGACGTATAATAAGAATGGGGAAATATAATAACGAAAAGGGATTAACTAAAAGGGCAGAGCAGAAGGTTCGGGGAGACCCGATTTGGGACGCCTCCTATATCGAGTGGCACTGGAGCGCGCCAGAGGGCGATCGTGAGCTCGAGCGTGCAGTGTGGCACGCGGAAGAGGAACCGGGTCGTGTCCCAATAAGAGCGCGGGGCCGGCTTGAGGGAGGCTCGACAGGAGCTGAGCGAAAACGGGACCGTGAAACCTAGGATCTTTCCCTGCAGGGCTAAATTTACCTCCGAGGTTCCCCTCGTACGCATCCGTCGGCTCTAAACGCCCCAGGATATAACCGACTACCTAAACAAAGGAATAAAGGATGTGAACGAGGACTTGTGCGTTCCCTAAATGAGGCGCGCCGCGACCGAAGAACCGTATGTTCGTTAACGACGTGGCAACGGACAATAAGCTCCACTTTTATAGTAGATCCCCCAGGTGTATGATATCACGTCGTTAAACACACGCCCGATATAAACCGTCTTCACCGGACGCTCTGTAATGGCGACTGGACCGACCACGAGTGCGCCGGGCGTCTAAGGTAGGCTACGTAACATTTGGTTTTATATTTATCAGGTCCTACTAATCCCAGATAGATCCTCAGTGCCTAGTAAATATTAAAGATACATCTAAATTTAAAACTTGGGTCTTAGGAGGTTAAGAGCCATGCTCAAGGGTAAAAAAGTGGTTAGGTGATAGCTTGGTAAAATCAGGATTGGGACTAGCAACCTTAAAATGAGTAATTCAGAGAAACAAATTACAATTATTACTTTTATTACTCTTCTTGACCATAATGGCTTAATATATTAAACGATTGTAATGTAATGAAACTTGAACCACAAAAAAAATATAGTAACACTAGCAATGAATGGTAATGACATTAAACCCTAACAATATTTAGACACATCAAATTAACGGGCACATGAATGTCGGTTCAGGGCTTCCCAGCAGACTACTGAACATCATTATAGCATTACACTCCTGCTACCAGCTTGTCTTCTTCACACAGTGCATCCTGGTTCCTTCACTTCCCAAGGTACCCGCCCATCAACTTGATGAAATAAGAAAAATAGACCCATGGGGCCAAATGACCTTTCTCCATTGCTCCAGGTCCAGTTCTCACACTCGCATTCCCATTGTAGGCTTAACTGAGATCAGACAGCGATTAGGGTTAGGGTTAGCACACCATGAGCACACTCTGACCAGTCTGCAACTCTATACTCAGCTCCATAACCTTGTTTTCTGTTACAATACGGCCATTATTATAGTGCCTCATGTCTTTAATCCTGAACATTTCTCCCACATCCAATATGTCAACTATGAAAACCTGCTGTTCACTTACCATCTAATGCGTCCCACAGCTTAACATATGCAGTCATAACGAGATAATCAGTGGAATATCTTATTCTGTCTGTACAGGACGTGATTTGAATGTTTTGGCTTGATAGAAGCACATGGGACAAGCAGAAAAATGGCTATACCAGAACACCAGTCCTGCCACCAAGAGTTATTTAGGAGTAAATCAGCGTTGCTAATGTTACCTTATGCTACCTGAAATTTTATTAAATAAGACAATCATGACAAAACATACCCTGATAAAGACCGGCTCCAACAAACATATTTGCACCAACTGAAATTATACATTTCTCTACAGCAAACGCAATAAACCACAGCCCGGCTAAATGAGCGTGGGAAAATGGATATGTAATAAATCATAAGTGATCACTGAAATGCGTCATGCATTAAACTATTCACTGTGAGAATGAAAATCCAACACACACACACACACACACACACACACACACACACACACACACACACACACACACACGGTTCTTAGAGGTCTCAATCATCAGTGTGTGATTCATTCCCCCCTCATACACTGCATAATTTCTCCTAGAGACTGGAGAGTGATGATTGTTCCTCAGACAACAAGCTATTCAAATTGATTCAAACACACATTTGTCTGTACACACACACACACACACACACACACACATGCTTCCAAAGATGAATAATATTACCATATGCAGAGTTGATACTTTTTGAATATAAAACACACTTCAGGGGTGAAGAATGTTCCTGATCTTACAGCGGCTGCACCGAATGATGTTAGGATAAGCAGACGGCAATTACAACATCGCACTGATTACAACTCTCAACCCACCCGGCAAACAAGAACGCACAATAATAAAACATTATTAGATACAGACGGTGTAGACTACACAATCAGCCTCCTCAAAAGCCTAAGTCCAGCGGAGAAAGCAAACACAAAGTTTGGAGGAAGTAGGCCACAGGGTTCGAGCGATGCCGACTTACTGTGTTGCGGGCCGAGTTGTGGACAGAGTCCATGCTGCACACATTACAATGGTTTCAATATGACTATGCTACACACAATTATTGCAATGCTCTGTTTCTGAAACTGCTATGGTTCATTTTAAGCTTTT
>JAUZST010010596.1:0-12337 GCA_034779995.1 Parotocinclus haroldoi | reverse complement strand
ATATAAATAAATGTAGTTTTTATAGGTTTCATTTCATTATTATTATATTGACTAAATTTTAACTCAATGTCCAATTACCAGCTAAAATGTGCTAAACCACAGATTTGATCAATTGGCAAGTGTTAGGATGTTCCTTCAAAGAGAATGAATGCCTGTATACCTGCTGGCATTGGTGTTAATGGGTGCAGTACATGAATGCACCGAAGGAGGGCAGAGGGCATGAACAACCAGAGATAATTCGTATCTCATTAAACAGTCATAGGGTTCCACTATCAGCTAGAAGGTCCTACAGTGAAAACACCCTACATAGGAATTAGGCAGCAAAGGTACTCAACTAGGTATTTACTCGACAGACCCTCAGTCGATAAAATCATGTCTCGGTCAGGTTATCCTAAATAAATATTCCCTTTTGATTAACTTTAAAAAGGTAAACACAATAACATTTAATTTATTTAGCAAATGCTAACAAAACGCTTGTATTGTAGCACTCTGCTTTCACACAGACAACATTTGCCGCACTTACAAAGAGCACCTCAATCCATGCTGGTTGTGATTTGGCCATGTCATCAAAAACATTTAATTAAATTATTAAATAATTTGGTCTTCCCACTAATTTGGCCGAATATTAAAAGCGCAGTTTTGCTTTGCCATTTTTAACACGTCAGATGTTCAGTGCCTCCCAAGTATGGAAAAGGGCTCAACCATTGTTATGTTATGAAACGATGTAATAAACAATCCTTAAACATGCTTTTGGATCAACATTCATTGATCAACTTCTTTGATCTCACCCCCTTAGATCTAAATGGTGCATACCTGCCTGCATAAGGCTTTGATGAGCCCAAATGGGACTGCATAGATACTGTGCATAAAGCATCTCAGTTGTATGTTGCTGTATAAAAGCAAGACAACGTCAGGGCATGCTCCTAATGAGATGACAGATGGTGTCCTGGGAGATTCTGCTCTCAAAGCCTGACAAGGGCATCACTAAGCCCCTTGACAGTCTAATGTGCAACCTGGTGGCACCAAATGGACCGAAACGCTGTCCCAGAGGTGTTCTACTGGATTTGGGTGGGGCGAGCAGGGGGCCAGCCAATCACATCAGTTCCTTCATCCTTTGAAAAGTGCATGCATCCTCTTCACCATGAGGCCAGTGTTTCATCCCATTACCAAACAGCAGTCAGGGTGCTGTTGTCTAGTCCTGTAGAGGTCTGTGCATCATTCCAGGGATATGACTTCACAGACCCTCCCTGAGCCACCACGAATTTGGTCATCTGAATGAAAACGAATGATGTTGCAGGTGTGATGCTCCATGGCGTCTCTATACCCTGTATGGAGTACGCTTGGCCGAAACCTCTTATCTGTGCAAAGCACAGTGTGCCAGTGGCAGATCTGTCAATTAAGATGTTCTATGGCAAATTTCAATTGAGCTCTACAGTAAGAACACGGCTCCCTATAGGACTTTGGGCCCTCAGGCCACCCTCATGAAGCATGTTTTTGATTGGTTGGTCAGATACTATCATAACAGTGGCCATTCATCAAACCCAGACTCAGACTGCCAGACAGAGAAACATGACTTATCACTTTATAAACATGCTTCCACTGCGTCAGAGTTCAGTGGGGGTGTGACTTGCATCACTATGTGACACTCGGCATGGTGCTTGGTGATGCAAGGTTTGTATGTTGTATGTGTAGAAATCTGTAGCTCATTAGCAAATCGGCCCATTTCTATCTGTAAATGACTATTCTTTCAGGACCTGATGGTCCTGCATCAGCAATTGTGCACTGCAGAAGAGCATATCCATCAGAAAAATAAGAAATTTACTCTACTGAATACTCAGGCCGATAGGACTCTTCTATATCGAAAGAATCAAACCCATCTAAGTATACAGTCAAATTCTAAATGTGCTTCGCACTATGAAATTATTCAAACAGCAAAGCCCCATTTACACTTTATGGGAAGATCTCCACCCCAAGGAGATATCCTGAAAGCATTTCAGAAAGTCAGTGTTTTTAGCATAATCTAGGTATGTACACCATAACAAAAAAAGCCCTGCTGCAAGCACACAAGAAACTGAAATAGTTAAACCATTTGCTGCCTCACAGTAAACTTGTTCTAACGGATTCCTTTCAATTAACCATTAGACAAAAGATTTGATTACATACTGATAGTAAGGATGTGTGATGTGAATCCTCTATAATAATTAAAATAGCATTTATTGATCGGCTGGTGACCAGAATAGGCCGGTTATCAGTTGAGCAGCCATGGCCTGTGATCAGCCTCATAACCGATACTGTTCCGCTCTTAGATAGCCATCCTTGTGTTCTGTGCAACAGCTGCTTTCAGCAACATTCATTCACTTGCTTACTTGTGTGTTTGTTTAATAGACAGACCAGTTCTGACACACGCTGATGATGAGGACATGTTATCAATCAGTTGTGTTCCAAAATACACTAAATAGTCTCTTTTTATATAGTGCAGAACTAGTGAGAGATATTACTAGTGGTGTTATTTAGATTATATCTTCAGCCTTCTAGTTCTTCACAGTAAGTACATGCTGTTTAACGAACGTAAGCAGTGGAGAGAGAACTCAAAATAATTAGAACAATCATGAGACATAATTCATAAGACATAATATCATAACATCATAAGACAATCATAATTTATGGATATGTCAAATCTGTTATATTTTAATCTGCCTATGCACAGCTACATCACTTCTGTATCATTACAGATAACCTAGCAATGGGATTTTTCCATACCACTCCACCATCCCCATCATTATTCTGAACACTCGACCACCTTCATCGACTCCACTCCATTCTGCTGCCTTGTCTCCCATTCATGCACACACACCACCTTGCTCCTACTGACTTTCAATGCTTTCTTCCCAGTGCATACCCTCACCTCGCAACACCTCAATCTGTTCATTACTTTCAAGACAAGGAACAATGTCACCAGCAAACATCATTATCCGTAATGATTCCAATCTGATCTGGTCAATCTGCCTGTCCCATCACAATAGGAGGCAATCGTTAATTTAAATCCATCTCCACCTCCCTTCTCAGCCAAGATTTCCCAACAAATTCATGCTGCGATCAATTTCCTGTCTCTGTAATTACTGAAGTTCTGAGCATTTGTTCTTAAAATTGATACCATTACACATCTCCACTTCAGAAATCCTTTCATTTCTAATTATAGAGGTAAATCCTGGTGTCAGCAGCGTTTAAAATTTAGTGCTGGACTTGTATGAACTGGTTGAACTTCATTGTACTGAAGCAATTATTACAAATGTTTTTAATGATACAGTTATTTGTTAAACAAAAGTTAATTAATGGCCCGTCATTAGATATTTTTTGACACATTTTATATTGCTATTACATGTGTTACAGAAGCAATTCTAATAATGAGGGGTGGGTAGCAGGGTTCGACTGTATATTTACAATTTACAAAAGAACAGTCACCAAATGTCAGGAAATCAAAATTGTGAATTACTGAAAATCGTGTTTAGGCTGGCTACAATAAAAGGCCACTCTAAAAGGTGCAGCTTTCTTTTACTGTATTGGGGGTTCCAGGGTGGTGTTGGGGCAGTCAAAGCCAGTCCTTATCTGGTCACGCAGTACAAAACACCTCATATGCATGGAGCTGATCAGGTTGTTGATTGTGGAATGGTGGTCCACCCCTCTTAAATGTTTCTGTTAAGTTGGTGGATATTGTCAGAAACTGGAACATGCTGTTATATATGCTGATCCAAACCATCCCAACCCATATCATAACCCCATGACCACCATGGGCCACTTGATTGACATTAGCAAACCGATCACCCCCATGACCCATACATGTGGTATGCTATCTGCCCTGTACAGTGAAAATTGGGATTCATCCATGAAGAGAACACTTATTTAACGTGCCAAACACTATCAACTGTGAGTATTTTTCCACTTAAGTCGGTTATGAGAATGAACTGCAGTGAGGTGGAGACTCCGATGAGGACTTGTTTGCATGTGGTTTGAGGTTGTGAGGCTGGTTGGATGTACTTCCAAATTCTCAGAAATTCCTTTGAAGACAATTTATGGTAGAGAAATTAACATTCAATTCACAAGCAACAGCTCTGGTGGACATTCCTGCAGTCAGCATGCCAATTGCACACTCTCTCAAAACATCTGTGGCTTTGTGTGATAAAACAGCATTTTAGAGTAGCCTTTTTTGTGGCCAGCCTATGATACACCTGTGCAATAATCATGATGTCTAATTAACAATGTTATGCCACACCTGTGAGGTGGATGGATTATCTCAGCAAGTAAGAAGTGCTTACTAACACGCTTTTCAACAAATTTGTGAACAATGAGAGAGAAAGGCCTTTTGTGTATATCGAAGACAAGAGCTTTGAGTTCAGCTCATGGAAAATAGTAGAGTGAAAAAAATGTTGCATTTATATTTTTGTTTGGTATAATTGATATAATCTCTTCTTAGCTGTGTTTTATAAACACCTTGATGTCCTTTGCAACTGCCAGAAAATAAAAAAGTTAAGTAAATAAATTAAAAAGATAGTTATTGATGTTTTTGTCAAGGCTAATATAGTACATCATTACTGCTTTTCACAAATATACCACAATTTCACACAGCACATCTCAGCTCTTAAACCTCATACTCACTAAATAATAAGTCTCTTGTGTCATGGTGTTGACCTCGTTAAAACTTGCTAAAGCTTAAAAAAAACAATTGTAAATTATACAACCAGTCAAAACTGAGGCTAAAAAGCTTTAAACTTTGTAGAAAACAAAATTCTAATGAATAAATAAGGTTGCTTACACATATTCAGTAAACGTTTGTTACCCAATCCCCTGTATTTTCAGAGAACATTTTGCCTCTTCAGCTGAAAGCAAAAAATATTCAGTCAAAAACCAGTGCTTTATTTAACCAGTGTGGGGTTTTTTCCCCCGGAAATAATTTTTTGTAGAAACCCTTGCAGCAGAATGTGAAAGTATAACAATCAGGACAGTCTGTGGCCATCAGCTATGCTTGACCATCAGTTGGTGGAGCCCTGGAACACTTAATATAGGAATTTGACTATAGTTTCCCTCCACACAAAAAAAATACGAAGCTTTCTCAGATGTGCTGAGCAGAGTATACATTTCAGTTTGGCTGCTACCGCAAACACTGTGCACTAAAACAGGGGATTCTGAACACTTGCCCCTTTGTTTCCTTAGGGAGGAGATGACCGTGTTGATTATGAAAAAATATGTTGTACGACTCAAAATTATGACAATACTGCCCAAGGTATCTCGCTACTGATACAGAAACAATACCACAATATGGAACAATACATTGTGTCACAATAGACATAGGATACCCTTTATTTCAGAAACAAGAGAAAATGACATTTCTGAATACACTACCAAGTAATGGGTGAGGGGCTTTTAGGTCTATGTCCAGAACATGGCCACCACCTTGAAAGCCGCCACATTGGATCAAGGACAAGTTTTTCTCCAATGGAAAGGTGGTCATGTAGCATGTTCAAGAAGTCCAGAACTGTCTCAGAAATTGACTGCAGATCAGATTTATCTTGTGGTTCAAAGGTTATTAACACATAGTTCAAAACTTTTGTTGCTCATCACAGGTAACCGAAGATGGAATTGACAGTTCTAATGAATTGGGAAAGCAGCCGTATCATAGTCACAGTACGACTCCAGGAAAAATCACCCATTTTACCCAAATCCCTCATAGCCAAATAAAAAAAGGTACTGTGGACAAAAAGCCATGTAGTGATCATCCAAAGACCACTACCGACAAAGAAACCTCAAAAATGGTTTTGGAAGCCTTTGCGAAACATCTACGACGCACCATGCAAAGTGTCCTGTGTCTTTTGACTCCCCCTGTAGATAAACTTTAAATTACTTGTTTATTAAGAGTATAATAATTACCAACATAATTTAAATTAATAATTAATTCATCATTTTTATCTGCTCATCCTAATCAGGGTCGCGTGAGAGCTGACGCCTTGCCGGCGACACAAGGCAGGAACAACTCTAGACAGGGCGCCAATCCATCGGAGGACACCAACATAAATTGACAATTATTAATTAATGTATACCATTAATACTTGAATTACTGAAAATAATTGATTAAAATGGTCAATGGTTATGATTGCTTTTTTCACAGTAAGCAGTGATCTAATGTTTCTTATTTTATGACATTTCTTTCGACAGGTTAGTTGTATCTTTGTATTGTATGCTGCTGGATCTCACTGGTTTAACAGTACATTTTCCAGCAATAGAAATAATTATTGACAAAAAAATGTGCATGCCGTAATTATCATTACCAGTACTGCTGTGTCTTGTGAGTTTAAGTATATTATGTATTTAATATACATTCATAATTGGTATTGATGCGACTGTTAATGCCCGATTTTCAGTCGTTTGATCATTAGAGTAAACTTAACATTTCTTCAGTTCATTTAGAAAAACAATTACAGTTATACTTACTCTTAATCTTGTCAAACTATATGGTTAAAATGACTGCTGATCACACAGATTTATATTTGAGGACATGAGCATGACAAATTTTATCATATTCACTAACCCGCTCTGGAAGTGTTGTCTCCCTTGGTCTTTGAAGGATTAAAACATCTTTTTCAGATCGGTTTGATATGCAGTTTGTTGCTCCTCGTATGTCAACTGGCTGCTTATCACAAATACTAACGTGTTCCATAGACATTTACTTCCTGGGTGTAGACTACACTTGTGCTTTCAGCCTGGTAACTTGCAGTGTTCCATCAATGCTTGGCAGGTGAGGTTGTGTTTTAAAATTAAGCAGAAAGCTTATGGATGTAGAGGGCACAAATTTTCATTGCAGTTTACTACAGGAGGTATTTATGAAATAATTTGCTGAAAATGGCTAAGTATTGAGCGTTGTTATAAAACCAGTACAATTTCATTAGAGCGGTTAGACAACAGACTTGGGCATCAGCATTGCTATCAGTGCACACTCGCCAAGAACTTTATTAGAAACAATGTACTAATACTGGGTATGGATTCCTCTGCTCTCAAAATAACCTACATTCTCAAACTGGACTTTCATGATGTGATACTCTTATTCTACCAAATCAGAACCAGTGACCTCAAAAGGCACGTAAAACACACAACACATCCCAACCATCCTTGAATGTTGACACAAGGAAGGCAGGGTATCTTTTGGTGAGCCCATGTCCACTTAAGCTTTCTTGGCTAAAATAAGCAGAACCTGACATGGACTTTGGGTTGTTATCGCTCATCTGTCTCAAGGTTCAGCATGTTGTACATTGCAATATGCCTTTACGCTTACTTTAGTTGTGGAAAGAGGTTATTAAAGTTACTGTAGCCTTCTTTCAGCTCAAACCAAGACATTTCCTTCCACAAAATTCTTGTTTCCTGGATGCTCAGTTGCCCCTTCTCAGTAAACGTTACAGACTGCTTGCATTGAACTCCCAGGAGACCAGAAAAACATGTGCTCAAAATAATTGCTAATATGCAACATTTCTATATGCCATTTAATTCAATATTTTATGTAGCTGTAATTATTTACTTAGTTTGACTAAATAAATTTGTTTTATTCTTACATTTAAAATCTGTGCCACCCAAGGAGGCCTTGTCCCATCTTGAGTCTTAGTTCTCTCAAGGTTCCTTGCCACTGTGACCATAGGTTTGCTCAATTTGGGATTGTTCTTAAAAAGATAATCTAAAACTATAACGCTGCTTTAATAGAACTCTCCATTTTTGATGGTAATAAATGACTGATTAGATTTTGACGCATTTTGATGGGTCATGAAAACATTCACTGAAGCTCCTGACACACATCTTCATGATTTGAAGCACTGCCCTGCTGTCACAATGGCTGATCAGATAACTGCTTGGAGTAACTGTACAGATGTTTCTGATAAAGATCTTAATAATTAAAGGTTGAAGTTTGAGAACGTTATTTTATTATTGAGACTGAACAGCCCAATGTCGAAAGGATATATGGTCAAAGGTAAAACACTGGCTTGTATGTACAAGTGCATGTTTAATTTAATTGAAAATAATCATTATTATTAAGTTTTAATGTGAATATGTTTAGTGCAATTAGACAGACGTATGGAATTACTGCAGTGAAATTAATGGAGTATTGTTTGATGCATTAGCCCCTTTATAACTGCGCTCAGGAGTTTAACAGCCCTACCTTGATACACTCCTCACAAAAAATAGGGGATATTTTACAATGGGATACTCCAATTTGAAATATTCCCCAATTTTTGTTAGTAGAATATTCAGATCTAGCAAGCATGATGAAACAGCTGACTCACACTGGAATCAGTAAAGCAAACACAAAGTGGTCTAAAGTGTTTTGTGAAATATAAGAGCATTATTTTAACCCTTCTGTTTGTAAATTGATTTAAAGTAGTTATCACCAACTGTTATATTGAAACCAAATGACCCTTCATCCCAAAGTCTAAAAAAATGAGATTAGCATGTTCTAGTTACACATCTTTACACTCCCTATAAAAAGATTTGAACACCATAGCAACCATCATCATTTTTATATTCTCCTAGGTGTTGGTGAGATTCTGCTGTGTTGTTCCCCTTGTAGTTTGTTTTTCTGATTTCTGCTTTGCTGAATACGTAATACAAATCTATATAACCTTTCAGAGCCCAAAAAACCTGATACAAAACTGAAACCTGCACATTGGTTACTGCTCCAACGAGTAATAAATAAAACAACAACTAAGCATATGCACACGAAAAAGTAAGTAACATTCATGGCACTAATTTACTTAAATGAACTACCTTTGAAAACAGTGTGGACCTAATCAGCTTAAAATTCTGATATAAAGTGGTACAAGTTTGTGAACTCCTGATCAAGGCAAAATAATTTATTCATTTACTTAA
The DNA here is from genome assembly GCA_034779995.1 of Parotocinclus haroldoi. Taxonomy (NCBI): domain Eukaryota; kingdom Metazoa; phylum Chordata; class Actinopteri; order Siluriformes; family Loricariidae; genus Parotocinclus; species Parotocinclus haroldoi. Next base: position 3,436 of record JAUZST010010596.1, on the reverse strand, counting down.
GGAAAACAATCCAGTATTACATATGTGGCAAACATCCATTCCCATCCACAATTATTGGCACCACGGGTAGTGAGGAGATTGCTATTTTCATATTTAGCCTCTGCCTATTACCACTATTATAATAAACCTATTAATTTGGTAATTTAGTTTAAATACTTGCATCTAGACTAGGAATGCTCCGATCATGTTTTAGGCTGCTGATTCCGATACCGATAACACTGGTGAAGCAGAGAAGAAAAAAAAAAGAAAAAAAAAGTTCCCCTATTTAGCTTTATTTTATACAGGTATGATCATTATGCTATGATAGTGTGAACATTCAAGTCCATCGTCTGTGAAATGTTTTCGTCCCGGTAGTATGCAGCGGGGTTCCAAGTGAGCGAGCAGGCGGTGAAATCCAGTGTCCTCCACCACACCGAAGGGATCAAGATTTTTTTTTATTTTCTTAGTCCATGTTTATTCACGTTTGGAATAAGAACTTGACAGTTATTTAAAATTTTTTAAATCAAACTAAAAAAGGTTTTTCTTACAATGAAAGACTGGTACTCTGGGATTACTCTAAATAAAGTCTTTAATATCACTCTGGAATATTATTCTCCTATTAATTTACAGTGGTGCTTATTGTACCATGTTGCCAGCTTTTTTTTTTATTGTTACATCGGTTTGGGCCAGACTAAAAACATGTTTTACAGTATAATGTACTACTACTACTACTACTACTACTACTACTACTAATAGTAGTAGTATTACTACTACTACTACTACTACTACTACTACTACTACTACTACTACTAATAATAATAATTCAAGAAGATTACAGAATTCAACTCGAAGAAATAAGAATAATATTTATATTATTACCTTTTTAATTTAATGAGCACCTTTTAAGTCATCCAAGAGCATTGTACAATAAGTATAGTGTAAATAAACATAAAACTGAAATATTTGTTTAGTTACTTGCAATGTAATACAGTTGAAATAAACTGAATACACATCACATTTGATAAACTACATTTTATTACCTCTGTCTTTTGCTTTACAGTCACAGTGGTTAGGTTAGACTATAAAAGTAGTGGTTTGAATGCAAGTCTGCAAAAATCACATCTGAACATAAAACACAGAATTGTGAATGCACCCTTACGGTTTACTGATTTAGGAAAACGAATAAGGAGTTACATTTCAGCCAGCGAAAGAGACACTGCGAATGAGGAGCCAAGCGAATTCGGAGCTGCAAATAAGGAGCTAATATCAAATTCGGTCTTCCAGACTGTGTAAAAGTTCCAAACGACATGTTTGTTTATGATCTGCTGCTGAATGCCTGCCGGTGTAAAGCCTCTGCAGGCTGCAAAGTACAGGTGATCGGATTTTGTGATCGGCAATGAAATTGGTGGCCAATCGATCGAAGCATCACTAATCTAGACTCACTGTTCACCCTAGGCTTACCAAATTTGGCATTGACTTTTTAAGATAATGTTGTAAGGCTACTTTGAGATGATGCATTGCAAAAAGTGCTATATAAATAAATATGACTTGACTTGTTGAGTCTTGGTCATCCCAATGTTTCTTCCTTATAAGATTTAGGGAGATTTTCCCTTTCCACTGCAGCTCCAGACTTTCAAAAGCTAAATTAGGGCTTTGGGTCTAGGTATTTGTAAAGCTGCGTTGAGACAAAGCTTCACAGTAAAAAGTGAGCAATAAATAAATGTTATGTTTTTTTTTCACTTGCCTTACCAATTTTTATTGAGGAAAACTGTCTATTAATACATTTTTTTCTCATTGTTTATCTGCTTTTAATATTTCTATTTATGCAGAAATATAGACCATTCTGAAGAATTCACTAAACTTAAGCAACACTGTATTGTTTAATAATTAACCGATAAAAAACAAATGCCAAGACGAATTAAAAGAATTGAGACTTGTGCATAGTGTGGTAGAGCTCAAATGACTCCCACTGAATAATTTAACAAGGCATAAGTTTATATCATCAGTTGTGGAAAAATGCAACATTTGCAGCCACTTAACAGAATTGCACAGCTTTTTCATTGCCGCCATTAGTTTGAATGTAATGAAAGGGAGATTTTGTTTTTTGTTTTATAAGCACCCCAGATTATTTGGCCCCCTTGAAATTGCTGCCAAGAACTACACAGTGTAAAAGTAATGCTTGAGGATTAATGGGACTACAGTAGCCTAATAGTTAAGGCACTGGACATAGTTGGGTCCTTAAGCAAGGCCCTTAACCCACCGCCACTTAAAATTGTAAGACTGTATAAGACAAGAGCATCTGCTAAATGCTGTAAATGTAATAAAATCACATTTACCATTTGTCAGTTAAGTGCAGGGATTTGGTCATATTGCAGTTATCATTAGGCTGTAAGGGTTACAGTATTACCATATATCAAATATTTTTAAATGAAATAGAGGGGGAGAAAAATAAAGCTGAGAAAATGTATACAGTGCGGCAAAAAGTATAGTCAGCCACTGATTGTGCAAGTTTTCCTACATAGAAAGATGAAAGAGGTCTGTAATTTTGAAAATTCTCCAGTGCCAGGTGTAACCAGTACATGTGCAGGCCCGTCTGAAGTTTGCCAGAGAGAATATGGATGATCCAGAAGAGGATTGGGAGAATATCAGGCTGTGAGATGAAACCAAAATAGAACTTTTTGACAAAAGCTCAACTCGTTGTGTGTTGAGGATGGGTTGCATCCCAAGAATACTATACCTACTGTGAAGCATAAAGGATGGATGCTTTGGGTGCATTTTTCAGCAAAGGGGACAAATCAACCGATCTGTGTTAAGGAAAGAATGAACAGAGCCATGTATCGTGAGATTTTAAACCAAAACCTCCTTTCATCAGTGAGAGGATGGAGCGTGGCTTGGTCTTCAAGGTCCTGAAGTGGCCTAGCCAGTCTCCATAGCTCAACCCCATAGAAAATTTGAGGAGGGGGTACTGAAAGTCCGTGTTGCCCAGCAACAGTCCCAAAACATCACTGCTCTAAAGGAGATCTGCGTGGATGAACGAGCCAAAATACCAGCTACAGTGTGTGCAAACCTGGTAAAAACCAGGAAATGTTTGACCTCTGCCACTGCCAACGAAGATTATGTTACATAGTATTAAGTTACACTTCTGTTATTAACCAAATACTTATTTTTCACCATAATTTACAAATAAATTCTTTAAAAATCCTACAATGTGATTTGCTGGATTTTTTTGCATTTTGTCTCTCTTAGTTAAAGTGTACCTATGATGAAAATTACAGACCAAACAGAATTACAGAATTAAAGAGTCTCATCTTGGGGGAGAACCTGCACAATCAGTGGCTGACTGAATACTTTTCGGCCCCACTGTATATAATTCAATTTCAATTTTATTTATATAGCGCTTTTTACAATGTAACATTGTCTCAAAGCAGCTTTACAGTAATACAAGACCTTAAAGGCC
>JAUZST010010595.1:0-12337 GCA_034779995.1 Parotocinclus haroldoi | reverse complement strand
TGTGTGTGTGTGTGTGTGTGTGTGTGTGTGTGTGTGTGTGTGTGTGTGTGTGTGTGTGTATGTATGTATGTATGTGTATATATATATATATATATATATATATATATATATACTATTCTTAAGATAAACTTGTGTGTTTATGTAACCTTGTGTGTTTCGCTTAGATGGCCACTGATGCCGATAGCAACCTTAAAGAAGCCAAATAAACAAAGAAACACACTTTCGGTACTGCATTTGGTGGCAAATACTTGAGTACTTTTACTCAAGTGGAGCTCTACATTGGAGGACTTTTACTGGAGTAAAGTTTGCCTTGGGTTTCTTTGCTCAAACTGGAAAGTAACAATAAAATGGACCAACGGTACACACACTTATGTCCCTGTACAGATGCACTGGGGGACAAAGGGCACAAATCACACACACTGCTGATAAGAATTGGGGGATATTTCATTATTATTTCTAATGTTGTGAGCAGTGTGTGTGTGTGATTTGTGCCCATTGTCCCCCAGGGACATAAGTGTGTGTACCGTTGGTCCTGTGAAGCCTCACATTACAGGCCCTGGCGCTGACATTTATTTCAGAGGGATTCTTGAAAAGAATAAGGTGCAATAATCGAAATTTCGGTTTGTCGCAAAGATCCGGTGAAGGATATGAATTTTTTTTGTGTGTGTGTGTGTGTGTGTGTGTGTGTGTGTGTGTGCGCCACGAGAGCAGATGCCATCAAAAGAATCCGTGCAGTAGAGAAGAAAGAGAATAGCCTAGACATATCAAAAGACGGCCGTGTTTCTTTTTTTCGCTGGGAAGTTACAAAATCCGAGTCAATTCGGAATTGCAGGTTGCAAAGCGCACTCCAATTATGCTTCATTTCTTCATTTGTTAGCGAAACAGTCCTAACCATGCTCGGCTTACGAATTACCATCTGGACTGCCAAGTGTGGATGATCTGCAATTTCATTCCCTCTGGATAAATAAACACGTCTAAACCAGGCAATAATGATCCTCCGTGCTTTTGTCTTTCTGCTGCTTACACAGGGAACGGAATTTCACATGCGTTCGCTTAGGCCTACAAATAGCACCTGTATCAATCAGACAAAATAAATGAGCTGTCAGGTCGAGAGTGTTTACAAGCAAGGCGCAAACCGAGTCAATTTGCCCAATTGCTAGCTGATAGATACAGGCGGCGGGCTTGATTTCGTGCGTTGTTGGCACCACTTAAAGGAGGCGTTTGATTTGAAACCCATTTTCCACCTTACTTGGAGCCGAGATGGTGCCCAAATGTTGCTTGTTTAATTTTAATCTGCCGCTATAAGACTACTGGAAGAGTATAATAGTCAGCATTGTGCGACGTGTGTGAAGAAATGTACACACACACACGCACGCGCACACTTCAAATGACTGGGAACCGCTCACAAAAAATGAGGGGCAATTTCGTTTTGAAATATCCCCTAATTTCTGTGAGCAGTGTATTTGCCTAACTAATGACCTTATTCATTGGGGCGGAACTACAGTACTGCGCAAACGTTCAAGGCCGCCGGTGGATTTTCAGTTTGGCGGTGTTGGTGTGGTCAAAAAAAAGTCAAACTTGGATTTGTCACTTTTCTACCGATCGCCGTTCCAGCCTTTGCGCGTATTTTGGTCGTCATAACCCGGTTTGCTTTCTGCGCCACCCTTATAAAGACATTGCTGACTGCGATTGTTCGGACTGTAAAAGGCTCAACTTGGCATCCCAAAGAAGCTGCTATTGCTCATGTGTAAGGGGAGGTACTGTCGCCACTGTAGCTGTGTTTTCAGCTTTTGAAATCTGCATTCAAATGTCCTGTATTTCCAACAAGGCGACTGAGAAATAATTATGGCCATTATACCATTTCCAAAACAATGGTATATTTCACCTAAAGGTGGCTTAAGACTTTTGCACACTACTACGTTTTACATTTCAGCATACCGTATATTTTGCCATTTGCACGATCGCTCTTATCCAGAGCACTGACCTTTGACTCACCCCGTAGATTTAGGCGGGAAGATAAAAGCCCTAGCGTAAAAACGATTACTACCCTTATTGGATTGCTGGTGCATCCTTTTAGATTCAGAGATTGCCGATCATTGGAGGACATTAAGCCACGTCAAGCTGTATTCACTTTAGCGTTTTAGACCCTCCTGACTGTTGCAGCATTTTCATACCTGGTGCTTTGGATGTTTTCCCATGTTGAACGTGTAAACCTTTTATACAACAGATTTTCACACGTTCAGCATTTAGGCTTTTGTTTTCCGTCAAAGTGGAGCCAAACTGTTGGGTGCCCATCTCTAATGCTCTAGCGGAGTGTATGACTTATGTGATTACAAAACCCACCAGTTCTGGCAGATAGGTGGGTGCCCCCTTAACACAGATGATCACATGTAGAATAAAATGTGCAGGTTGGAGCGGGAGATGGGTTCTGAAACAGAGAACGATTTTTGTGGACACAGATACTGGCCAAAGTTAATTCTTCATCGTCTTGCGCCAGATTGAACTTATTGCAATTGAAGGGGGTTCACAGGACCCATATGGGCAATTAAGAAGGTTTTTGGGATTTTGTGTACTCCACTCTCTCCACGGTCTATGGGAAGCAGTTAGATCAGGATCCCATACTGGCTGTTTTTGGCGTTTCTCCGGGCCAGTGGAGCGCACCTGAATTAAATGCCATAGCCTTTACGCTACTGTTAGCGAGACGCAGAATTTTGGAAACTTGGAAGTCTCACCCCCCCCTCACCCCCCCGCACTTTTTGCCCCTCGAGAAGATTAAGTTCAGTTTGAGGGGTTCTGTAGAGAACTTTTATAGGTGCTGGTCACCTTTTATACCCTTTTTTTCAGTCTATGTCACTGTTTCGTATGGAGAACTCTAACAATCCTACATCTTAATTAATATTCTGTACGCAACGTTATTTACTAGTTTATTATTATTAATGTTATTGTATTCTTTTATTTATTTTCATAGCATTTTTTTAAATCAATTTGGCTATTTATCCTTTTCTTTTAGTTTATTTATTTATTTATTTTTGTTTGTTTGGCGGGGATTTTTGGTTGTATTTTTGTACATAGTTGACTGTTGTTTCGTGTATTTGATAGTTTCGTGATTTTGCTGTAAAATGTCTAAAAGCAATAAAAAAAAAAAAAAAAAGAGTTATTAAAAAAAATGTGCATGTTGGAACCAATAAGTGGAATCAGAATTCAGTTTTTGAAGCGGGTAACCAGGTCTTGGCATTTCAGAACTGGTTTCCAGTCGGGACCGGGTTTAGCGGTTCAGATGCTGGACCGAGGGGTCGGGAGGTCCAATCGAAATCTTCACCTCTGTTCGGTCTTTGAGCAGATCCTTAACCCACCGAGACGTTATCATCCTTTTTGTTTCTGATCAGCCCGATTTTCCTTTTGTCATCGTGGGAGAGCAAGGTAAGTGTACACCAGTTACCCAGGATGCACGGTGGGAAACAGGATGGCGTGATGTTCTGGGTTGTGTTCTGCTGCGGAATTCGACATGTGTTGTTTGGGAACAGTATGCAGAGGGTGCCAAAGAGCTCAGTTCGTTGACCTGGCCTCCACATTTCCCAGTCCTTAATCCAGCCGAGCATCTGCAACTCAAGCTTGCAAAGAATGTGTCGGTGCCACATTCGGAGGTCAGGCGGAGCTGTTTGGGCAGGGTGTGGCGGATCGTTGAGTAGAATGATAAGTAGCCAACGTGGTCTGATCATTTCGGTCAAGGTCTGCTCAACCTCTTCTCAGCGGCGCCTGCAAAGGTTTCCAACGCAGAGCAGTGTGAGGATTTTACAGAGTACGGAACGTAGATATTGTATGTAGTTAACGGTGACTGAACCGATCCGTACTTTGCCGTCGCTTAGGCCAAATTCCGACCCTACCATCTGACGGTGGCAGCAGAAATCGAGACCAGAAATTAGTCCAGGGACCGTGTTTGTTTTTTCCCTATTTTTTTTTTTTTTTTTTAAAATATATGAATTATAGCCTCAGTTGCCTATTCTTAGCTGACAGGAGTCACTAACTGCCACATTTGGACCCTTAAAAAAGACTCTTAAACTCTTAACTACTCATCTTGCATTATGTAATAGCATTATACACTGCTCACACAAATTAGGGGAGTACTCTATTATGGTTATTTGGATATTTTACGATTCTATGATTGAAGAATTGTTGTTTAAACACTTCAGAAGCCAGGACCGGGTTGTACGAGCCGTGCTGCTTTGTAGTTCTTTAAAGAAGCCAGACGACGTTGCCTTTTCTTATTTCACATTTTCACAATGAAGTTTGAAAGCATGTGGTACATTTGTTTGCCAGTGTTTACATGCGTGTCTGATTTTTGATTGGTAGTGAGTATTGGGTAAGGTTATTACACAAAGGATTACTCCTTTAGTACAGATTTTGTTCAGTCGTCACCTCCGATGACTTCAGTAACAGTTTTGCAAATGATTGTGAGCGCTTGAGTTAGACAGTGCGTACTTTTCGCCACTGGGTTGCCCGTTGTGAAACTTTCCCTGCCTGTTACCAGAGGTGAGATCTAACAGGGCCACGGAACTTTAGTACTTTTTTGTCAGCCCGGGAAATGGTCTACCCTTAATGCCTAATGCTAAAACTTAAAACCTTTTCTTTTTTTAACCTTTTGTAGATAACAGTCTATATTTACATGCTTAGTCCCAGCACGGGGGCTCGGTGGGGCGGCACCGCTGCCTCACAGCAAGAAGGTCCCGGGTTCGATCCCAGGCTGGAGCAGCCTGGGTCCTTTCCGTTCTGTTTCTGTGTCCTTTCTGCATGTCTTCCCCGTGTCTGCCTGGGTTTACTCCAGGTACTCCGGTTTCCTCCCACAGTCCAAAGACATGCGTGTTGGGTTCATTTGCATTGATGTGTGTGTGTTGAGATGAACTTGTGTATTTATATAACCTTGCGCGTGTCTCTAAGATGGCCACTGATGCCCATAGCAACGTTAAAGAAGCCAAATAAACAAACAAACACTTTGCATGTTTAAAAAACGGAAAATATGCCGCGCATACCGGGAGCCGCTGAGGATGGCAGAAGCCACAGTGCGTATATTTCCATCACCAAATATTAGATTAGAATCAAAGGCAAATCCAAATTTTCAAGCCTAGGGAGACGAGCTCCAAACTTAGGAGGCCCAAGCTTCAAAAAGGGACCCGAACTATTTGGGTGGCTTAGATGTTAATTGTAAGAATTAAACTAATTAATCCAGGGAAATCCTTTTATAGCAACAGATCAATTCAAATTCAATTCAAACATGTTGAAATTCAGTCCGTTGACCCAGCTCACATTAGACTGGGCTTTGACTTGAGCTTTGATGTGCAGGACGAGTCCCTTTTGAGTCGTTCCTTCAGTGCTTGCTATTTTCAAGAACAGCGTAAAGGTTTGGTAGTGCACTTACAAACAAAGAGTGACGTTAATGAACTCCTTGGTGGCGTAAAACGTCCGTTATTTGGTCGCTCAATTCATTTCAAGTTCATCGCGATTAATCCCGGTTTTGAGCGTTCTCGGCCGACGCGTAAGACCTTTGGACAGACAGCTGACATGTGCCGTGTTTAGCTGTTGTATATCTTATAAGAAACAACCCAAGCATGTGCTCTGGGGCTCTTTCCATTTCAAACTGAATGTGAAACCTTGAAAAATGTCCTCGTTCCAGACATTTAGGATGCTGAGCTTGTCAGAATTTTGCAGTCACTCCACCTAGCGTGTGCATTCCTTTAAAAAACCTACTCTCCTGCATAGTATTCTGTCAGAAAATGATCTGTATTGTAATGTTCTGATTTATACATGACTGTGCAAAAGTGTTAGGACACGCCGATAGATTAGGTCAAGCTTTGTTTTATCAATGGTATAATGGTATATTTCTTAGTCTCTTTAGTAGAAAAGAACCAGGAAATGTCATGCAAATTCGTATGCGGCATTAAAAAAAAGATAAGAATTGATTTCCTGTGAGTGAAATCCTTTGTTTTTGAAAAAGGTTTGTTGGGCAGGAGGCAAGTTTTTCTACCATTGTGGGATCCAAATGTCCCTGTCAGAATAGAAAGGTCAGGTTAGGTGTAGGTGTATTTGTGCTACTCTTGTGGCCTAGTGATTAAGGTCCTGGACCATGGACCAGATGGTCCAGGGTTCAAATCCCACCTAACATTAATAAGCCAGGCCGCTCCGAATCAGGTGACTTCCCATCACAGTCCCAGCTGTCATAACAGCCAGGTGCCAGGCAGGGCCAGGTCCACAGGCCCGTGAGCACACGCAGCTTTCAGGGTCTGTTCATGCTGACATGCGTGTGCTTGCGCGTCCGTGCGCTCGCATGCGTTGTGTGCAGGCGCAACCGCATGTCGTTCCTTTTGACCGTCTCCTCCGCGGACGAGACATGTTTTCTTTCCTGAGAGGTCTGTTTATTTTTTGTTTCTTTGGTTTCAAAGCGCGACTGCAAAGGAAACCAGGCTCGTTAAAATGAAAGGGCTCTGATTGAACGCCGCCCTTCTCGCATGCGCCGCTTTCAGTCGTAGCTTCTGCCATGACGTTGCAGAGCCAGTATTTAGAGAACGTCACACACTAATAAATTCATCGGACCACCTTTGGCTTTGATTAGAGCGAGCGTTTCGGAGCGGGATCGTTCCGATTACCCTGTGCCGTTTCAAAACGTTACTTCCATCTTGCGCTGATGATGAAGTCCAACTTGGCTCTCTTTCCCCACTTTCAGTGGGCTTAAGGTCATGACCCTGTGGTGGCATGAAAATGATTCCTCATGCTCCCAGGACTACTCTTTCCCAAGTGAGGAATCTGGAAGAAATCCAGTGGACTGAAAATCGATTGATGGATAAACCTGGGCGTTCAGGTACTCGGGTACCAGCTGAAGTAACCCCAGGTCTTACCCCTGCGCTTGTCCATACGATTTAATGTTGCCCCACAGCTGTTCAGTCCCGATCCTGTACGTTCATGTCACAATGCGTAAGCAGAAATGCTCTCGCCTTCCCTTTTACTCATAGCCGTCTTTACAGTTCAGACTTTTTGATCACATTTCTTAAACCGTTGCCAGTCATTTTTGCAATCTGAAATATTTCTTTGTCTTGAGGGGCCCTTTTCAAACGCACTAACATCCACGAGCACCAGACCAGATTCATCCTCTGATGTTGGCTGTTTAGAAATGAGAAGCTACTCAATTGGGGTTCCTTAGGGTTAAAGGAATTGCTGCCAGCTGGAACGTATTACCGCTGTAATTAACCGATCCATGACTCAGAAATACTTGCCTACTTGAATCTAAACTGTGACTTTTTTTCTATGTAGGTCACAGAATAATGTTCCAGCATGCCCATGTCTTTAACCTCGGTTTATTCGTGAAAGCTTGCCCCTTGTCTTTCTGTTTCTATAATAGCAGATTATATAGCTACCTCGCTTTGTCTGTAGACAAAAAATGTCACCCATTTGTTTAATAACCTGGTCCGCCTGTCGCAATTCATTCCAATCCTTGCTTTGACCAGACAGGAGAAACCGCAAAGGCAAGCGTGTGTTGTGTTTTGGACGCTGGATGCATCAAGTCGAGTCCGATTTATTTCTTTATTTTCTTTTTACAGCGGAGCATCGTCTGCAATCTTGTACGATCTTGAAAGGCCGGTCTCAGATTGGACAAGCCTAGGGCGACAGTGGCAAGGAAAAATTCCCTAAAAGTTGTAAAGAAGAAACCTTGCGAGGAACCAAGACTCAAAAAGGGACCCCGACCTCCTTGGGTGGCCCAGATGTTAATTGTAAGCAGTTCTATGGACTGATTCAGCAGGAACCACTGCAATCGTTGCAGGGCTTTTTTTTTTTTTGGTTCCAGTAGGAAGGATGGGTGACGCTGAGGTGACTTTCGCACAAGTGTGATGATCGGTGCAGGACTGCAGTAGCCAAGAGGTTAAAGTACTGGACTGATGACCTGATGGTCCTGGGTTCAAATCCCACCTCTGCCAAGCTGCCACAGTTGGCTCCTTGAGCAAGACCCTTAACCCACAATTGCTTGGATTGCAAGACTGTAAGTCGCTCTGGATAAGGGCGTCTCCTAAATGCCGTAAATGTAATTGTATTCAGATGCGTCCTTTTTCTTTCTGAAATAAAAGGGTGTCCGTTATCTTTTGACTGTGTATCAAAGGTAAACACTGATCGACCATCCGTATATCAGTTAACAGTTAGTAGAGGGTTTACACGCACATATGTATATAAAGCTCTGGAAAAATGAAGGAAGAGACCACTCTGTTTTCTTAAACGCAACATATTTGCATGTTTGGCAGCGATTCGGCTGCAAGCATCTGGTGAAATCCAGTGCAGACGCACCTGATTCTACGTAATGAGCAACTGATTAGGGGATCACCTGAACCAGATCTACATCTGATGAAACGTGCGAGACATGAAGGCTGGGACTGAAATGCTCATTTCTGAAAATGCTAAAGCATTAGCATTTGTGCTCATTTTTTCCCCCCAGAGCTGTATACGGCTCAGTAAACGAAATTCGTTCTTCGCGACTGTGGTGCACTAGAGGTTAAGGTACTGGACCCTGGACCACAAGGTCCAACGTCTACCACAGTTGGGTCCCTGAACAAAGGCCCTTGACCCGCCATCGCTTCTGTAATTGTAATCGTAAGTCGCCCTGGATGAGAGCATCTGCAAAATGACCTAAATCTAAATGAAAGTCGTCCTTAGTTAGCAAACGATCGTACTATTAACGGTTATTAGAAGCCTCCCTGCATCATTCGAACACTTGGGCGTTCTGTTTGGAAACCCAAGCGGTTCCTTCAGGATGGATCCTGGAACTAGTTCTGCCTTTCTTCATGCTTATGGATACACGAGGAGCTCGTAATTGCTGGAATCTCACTTTCCTGCTTTGAGCTTCTTTCCTGTCTGTGATTATGTGCGTAAGCTCTCCGCTGCAGAGCCACACACAGAGACAAACATGCCCAGGACCGATGGGGGAAAGAATTTACTCACAGGGTTCTGTGTCTGATCAAGGCCGGTGCAGGGTGTAAGGAAATACCCCGGCGAGACAATCGCGGCGTATTAAACACAATCTATTGACCAGCTGCACAGGATAGGCTTTTAGCGTAAACATTTTACCAGGAGATAAAATCCGTCCGCGCACGACCTGCAAATATGTAGCGTGCTTGACTTTTTCGGGTTTTCAGCCCGGCGGGACACGTCTTCCACCTTGTTCATTCTTAAGGTGTAAAAGGTGGCTCTTGAGCAAAGCTTTGAAGCTTCTTAACAGGTGTCTGATGTGGATTCGGTGCATCATGGACATTTGTCTTTCTCTCCCTCTGTGCATTGTGTGTGTGTGTGTGTGTGTGCGTGTGCGCGTGTGCGTGCGTGTCCAGTGTCACTCTTGCCAGTACTAAGCCCTGCAATTGGAGACTGTTTGTAAACTGTCTGTCCTTTCTCAAAAAGTGCCCAAGAGATTTGCTCCAGGAAGTCAAATTACGGCAAAACGACCTAATTTGGCTCGCGGCTTCCAGCGCTATGCTCGAGTGATCTTAATTGCTGCAGGACCCGAGTTTTCATTTCACTATCTCTGGGCAACTGCTGGCCACAGCAGACTGTCAATTTTTGTTTCCTGAAGTTATTAGGCTGAGAAATTGGCTAAATGAAACGGCGCAGGTCGCGGCTTTATCGTAAAATAGGTCCCTCGTTTTTGAGGATTCACTTGATTTGGGCATCAAGAAGCAACAGCATGCCGAGTAGAAGCATTTAGTGTTAATGTCAAAGCTTTCTCCGTAAGAGTAAATAGGTTTTTTTTTTTAAATAAGGAGTAATTCAGGCTGTGAATTATCTTCAGTAAGAGGTGTAATTACTGTATAATTCTGTGATCATCTGAAGTTTATTCAGAATTGTTTTACCCAGTTTGGACAGCAATTCAAGAAAATGCAAACAGTATGAAACATTTTTTCTTCTTTTTGTCTTCTAAAAGATCTTTTTTTTTAATATAGTGACCGTAAAATGTTGTAAATAATTTAGACACTATTAGTTTATGACTCAGTAATTATTTGAAGTTAATCCATAATTGTTTTACCTTTATTCTGACGTTTATTCTTTTTTCTTTTTTTTCCCCCCAGTATCTCTATGAATAATCCTAGCCAATTTTAGCCAGTTTTAAACATTTTCTTGACAGGTTTCTCCTAAAATAGCTTTTTTTTTGCTGTAAAAAGTTGTAAATAACTTAGAAAGTGTTAGTTTATAACTCAGTGATCCTTTGAAGTTAATCCAAAATTATTATAAAAATTGTTTTACCTGAGACGTTTATTCTTTTTCTTCCAGTTTTTATCCAGTTTTAAACATTTTCTTGACGGCTTTCTCCTAAAATATCTTATTAAAAATAATAATAAAGGCTGTAAAATGTTGTAAATAAATAATTAGTTTAGGTGATCGTTCGAAGTTAATCCAAAATTGAATAATCCTATGAATAATCCTAGCCAAATGTAGCCAGTTTTAAACATTTTCTCGACAGCTTTCTCCTAAAATAGCTTGTTCTTTTTAAAATAGAGGCTGTAAAATGTTGTAAATAATTTCGAAATTATTAGTTTTTATTTCAGTGATTACTTGAAGTCAATCCAAAATTGTTTTCCCTGGTTTAAGACGTTTATTATTGTATTTGTTTTCTGGCTGTAATTTTATACCACCCTTTTTCAGAAACTGGGGAATCACCTGCCTTCAGAAAATGAGCAAAACACACGTTTACTAGCGAAACATACCTCATAAAAAATGCACTCGTCTTCATTTTAATTAATGCCAACATTTTCAGGACCAAGTAGAGAAAACGATGATGGAGCCGCTCAGTGCTGAGGAACAATATGTTCGAATTGTTTACCAAAAAAAAAAAAAAAAAGCAATACCAAAAAAAAGGCCCCGATTTGGGCGTAAGTTATGACGAATGCACCGTAAGTCGAATTTTGTGCTGTTTATATCAAACATGCTAAAAACACTCGTTAACTTACAGTCCGACCAAATCAGGAATATAAAGCCAGTTTAATAGGTGCCACATATCTGATTTTTGAGTGCTACCCGTTTTAGATGGTATACTATTGTAAATAAGGGGCGTGGTTTGCCTGTAACTCAGCGATGATCTGAAATGAATTCAGAATTGTCTGACCTAGTTTGATCCATTTATGGGCGGCACGGGGGGTCCGCTGGGGTAACATCGCAACCTCGCAGAGAGAAGGTCCCGTGTTCAATCCCAGGGCGGGGCGGCCTGGGTCCTTTCTGTGTGGAGTCTGCACGTCCTCCCCGTGTCGCCCTGGGTTTACTCCGGGTACTCCGGTTTCCTCCCGCAGTCCGAAGACGTGCGTGTTAGGTTCATTTGCATTGACTTCTAAATGATCTGCCAAGGCAGAATATTTCTTCAGATTAGCATGAAAGGTCTTGAAAAAGAAACGTTTTCCTAAATGTAGGTTTTGCAGTCGCAAGGATTTTATTTAAATAAGCCAGCCATGTGCCGCATGTTCAGCCTATGGCCGCTCCATTCCATGCGATCCCGAATAACCCAATAGACTCGCTGGTAAAGGACCAGTATGCACATTTCCACCCGGTTCACCTTGTCAAAACCGTGTACGTGACAAAGCGGGCGGCGCTGACAGGCCGGTTTCAGTGCCGTTTCCACGCCTCCTTGTCATGCTCTCCTCTTTTAGAGAGGTGTTGGTGATAATGACGTTAGGTGAGGCCGTCCGCTCTGGAACAGATGTAGGATGGCCGATCTGTCAGCGAGGATGTTGTCTGTGCTCGCTTCCACCGGTCTATCGACAGCTGCTGTCAGCTACCAGTTTTAGAGCGCTCCATCTGCGTGTGTGTTTTACACGCTGTCCGCACGGGCTTATCCGCCCCATGCATTCACATTCACTTATGCAGAAAGCAATCTCTCAGTCTTATGATAATTGCGGCCCATAAAACCCCGGCTTTTGCAACAGAAACACTTCCCCGAACAATTAGGTGGGGTTTTTTTTTTTTCTTCAATCCGTTCTTCTCTACATGAGTAGAGTGATATTTAATATGTCAACGCGCAGATATGAAGGCGGGTTAGTCTAAGCAGGCCCCTCGACCACCCCAAGGGACTGCAACAGAGTGTATTTGCTGAATGTGATAAATTGGCCACATGCTTGAACCTAAAGGTTGGCAAATTAACAGTTAATTAGTGCTTGATAAATAGCAGATCTGCACCAGACCCTCAGCAGTTGCAAGCTCTCTCTCTCTCTCTCTCTCTCTCACACTCACACTATTCCTCTCTCTCTCTCTCTCTCTCTCTCTCTCTCTCTCTCTCTCTCTCTCTCTCTCACTCACACTATTCCTCTCTCTCTCTCTCTCTCTCTCT
>JAUZST010010594.1:0-12338 GCA_034779995.1 Parotocinclus haroldoi | reverse complement strand
TCTCTCTCATATATATATATATATATATATATGGTCTCATCTGACCACATGACCTTCTCCCATGCCTCCTCTGGATCATTCAGATCACTGGCAAATTTCAAATGGAACTGGACATTTGCTGGTATGAGCAGGGGATCCTTGCGTGCCCTGCTGGATTGTAATCCATGGCGGTGTGTTACTAACAGCCACTTTTGAGAGTGTGGTCCCAGCTCTCTTTAGGTCATTGACCAGGTCCTTCTGTTATTCTAGGCTGATTCTGGGCTGATTCCTGACTTTTCTCAGAATCATCCTTACCCCATGAGGTGAGATCTTGCTAACCAATTAAGACTGACAGTCATTTTGCGTTTATTCAATTTTCGAATAATTGCACCAACAATTGTTGCTTCCTACACCTGCCTTGTGTGGGTTTACACACCGCATGTAACATGGATATATTTGTCTGACATCGAATTGAGTTTGACAGAAAAAGGGAAACAAAACAAAACAAAATCATCACTCAAAATCTGGCAAATGGGCAAATGTATTTGAGTGCACTGTAAAGGCATGTATAATTAATGTAAAGTGAATTACAAACTCATTAGATATTTTAAATTGGAAAAATATTTGGATGCTCAGGTCTCTGGTCTGTTCTAGGTGTTGGGTACTTCTGATCTTGTTCTTAACTCGCATACTAAATGTATTGGTCTTGACTCTGACTCTGTGTCCCGGTCTTGGTTTTGGCTCTGATTCACCTCTAGCAGTCTCGACTGTAACAAAAATGAGAGCTTGTGATGAAAGAACTGAATCAGTCTTATAACTTAGTCTTATAACTTAAGAAGGTTTATAGTTTATCAAGAGGAAGGCAACATGAAAAATATAAATTTTTAAAACACATCAAATTTTAACATGTTAATGTCATTACTAATAAATACATAAAGCCATGCATTTAATGTATAGGTGCAAAATATACATTTTAGTAGTAATATATTTTCTTTGTCATTACGTTTGAATTACAATGCTCAAAATGTGCAAAGGCTATTATGCTTTAGTAAGAAACGTTTATCTTCTTTTGAATATTTTTGGCAGCTCTAAAGATCCACATGTCATATGCAACACATGATGTACTGCAGGAATTTAACTGCTTCCGTTTGGAGCTGAGAGGTGATGTGGAGATGAAGGGCAAAGGCAAAATGAGGACTTACTGGCTGCTGGGAGATTCCAAGAGCAGCGAGTGAGTGGAGACAAATGCTAAGCACGATCCCAATTAAGGCACTCACTTCTGTTCTGATTGTTACAATCCTTTATCTGTATTTTATATACTAAGCTGTTTGGTACTGTGTTTTGGTAACCATGTTAATATTACTGGCATTGTAATCAATTAAACCATCCTATTGACCTTGATGTCCATTAGTTACATGCAGTAGTGTTTTACTTGTGTTACTGAGTATATTGACCTATAAGATTATTTCCACATGAACAACAAATATGAATCATAAGGCTGTCTTTGAACAGTGACATATAACCTAATTAATAGACAGTGCAATACACAATTTTTGCATTATTTATGTGAACCCAATTATTTCTCTGTAATATTCTTGTTTTTGCACTTTTGGATCAGTACGTTTGCTCTGAAAGGTGATGTATTGTTGTAAATACATATCAAAATCCTGTTTTGAAAATATAATATACTATAAAACACACCAGCTAGCACAATGTACACCAAAGTAAGAACAGAAAAATGAATTTAGTGAAATTAATGAAGTTACATATTTATTAGTTACATAATATATTACTTCTAAACCTATTATGTACAGGCACACCCTGTTTTACGATGGTCTGACTTATGATATTTCAACTTAATAAGGAGAATTTGATAGTACGCATTATTACACATTCACCAGAAACTATACTATGAATTCTGAGTTTTAATTATTCCCTGGGAAAGAGATGCAAGAGAGCAATATTCTGCTGTGTTCTCCTTTAAGCATTTTTAAGGTTTTAAAGTATACTATGCACTACAAACCTCTCCTATGCTAGATGTAGAACCCAGCCGTGCACAACGCAGGGAGTCACATGGCAGGAGTGATGAGCGCTGGCCACAGTAGTGTTTTAAGCATGCATGTTTAAGGCAGGCTACTTTATGATATGTACGAGATACACTGTTCTCAAAAATTAGAGAATATTTCATACTATTTCACTTTTAAATATCCCCTAATTTCTGTTAACAGAATATAGTAAACGGAACCTTACCTTACCTGTCAGGGTTCTAATTTTACAAATGCAATGCGTTTCGGTTATGCTGCATTCCCTTACTATTATACTTTTTATATTATACTGAACAATTTTAATATCAAATAGCATGTTTAGCTACTTGTGATTGTTATTACTTTTTTGTTATGAAGAATTATAATTTAAGGCACTATTGTAACTTAGAGTACAGATTTTTCTAAACTGTTTTTTAAATTATTATTATTTTGCATAATATATGAATAAACATCCACATTATACCATTTACTGGTATATTCCTCAATTGTCTTGAGTATTTAATTTAAAGTAATACCATCATTACATTAATATAATAAGTCTGTAGTTAAAGAAGTTCCTGGCTTTGATTTCAGATAGTGCGGTCTGGGTCCTTTCTGTGTGGAGTCTGCAGGTTATCTCTGTGTCTCTCTGTGTTGTTTTACTCCGGGTACCCCGGTTTCCACTCGAAATCCAAAGACATGCACTGGGTTAATTGATTATACTAAAGTGCCACTATTGTGTATGAGTGTAAGTGCCCTGTGATGGATTGCTAGGCATCAGGTCTCCTGCGCCATAGGTCACGATTACAGAAGAATTTGAATAACATTAAACACCAAGCACAGCTTGGTCATCCCGGCCTATATTAAGAACATTTCACAGCCTACAGTGATCAGTTAACACAGCCTGTATAAATCACTTAGCCAACTGCATTAAAGACATCAATTAAATGAAAGTAAACAAAGCACATAACACATGTATGGAGTTGCACTAAACGAGTTTGCTTGCATCCTACTGGACGTATAAAACTGGACTCAACAAACTAGATCCGTTCACAGCTGGTAACAAAGATCTGTGTGACAATTCACTTGCACATTTCATAACAAGACTACTTTTTAAACCAAAGAAGAAAGAAAGTGACGCGCACACTGAGTGTCACTGGACACATAATAGTTGATGCAGCAAACACAAATCTGTCCTCTGACTGTAAAGAACCAACTTCTAGCTTTGACATTCCCTTCTCCTCCAGCATCCGCACCACTGGCACCAACACTGCAGAGTCATCTCCACACTGTCCTTCTCATGGTGTCCTTAGACAAATAATTGCTGCATTTCCAAATCTGCTTACTTTCTCCTTTAGCCAGTATCCGGCTGCTCTGCACCAGTGCCTAGTCATTTTTCACCAACACTCCAAAGCCGCTACTTTCACCATCGCCACTGTGGTTCAGCCAATTCTCATTGTGCACTTCTGCTCTGCACCATCTTTACCATGCCACTAATCACACCATCACAGCCTCGGATCCACTCACTCTGCTCCTCTTAATGGAACCTCGCTTATCAGTCTATCACAGTCTTGTATCTGTTCGCTCAAACCTCTCTCTGGCAATTTGCGCCAGCTGTTGGCCGTGCCACTTGTAGTGTAGGTGTCCATGGAGACCTGGCAACATGAACCAGGTAAGTGCAGCGCACAGTTCCTGGCCACCGGTGCTTGCATACTGTAGCTTCAGTGTGCAAGAAGACGTACCAGGCACAGGAATATTTCTAATGGAGATCTTTAGTAAGACACCGACAATGCTCTATACATGGGGGCTCAGGCAACTCTTGCTTGCCATGCTCACACCAGGTCCTTGAATTCACATAAATACAGTAGCTCACAAAAGTGAGTACACCCTTCACATTTTTTAACTATTTTATTATTAGGACACTGTGACGAAATGGAGTTCGGACCCAATAATGCAGGAGAAAGGGGGAGGAACGGCGTTGAGGGAAAAAAGGGGAGAAACCAATAAGGCAGAGCAAAAGGCTTCCCAGAGAACAGAAATAATAAATGTGAAGAACCGCAGTGTCAGGCTGCTTCCCAAACAGAGGTACTGAGTGCAGCTCCGAAATGCCAGGGGGCGAGCGTAAATGCGCTGAGCGCTGAAGAAAACCGTGTCGGGACATGTCCCAAATGGCATTGCCAACTGGAGTAGGGCTTGGTAGGGAACCAAGGGGAAGTGGAGCTTCGGGAATCCCTATTTCTGACCCTAAATTCTTGGTTACCTCCGGCGTTTCCCCCATACACATCTGTCATCGATAAAAGCCCCGGGATGTCACTGCCTGAACGGAAAATGGACGAAATAAGCGATCTCGATCAGGATTTAAGGCACAGTAACAGACTAGCGAATCAAGACGACGTGATGCTGAACCGTACTAAGGCTCATGCTTAAATATAGAGAGGTGTCATGTGTTCTTCATCACGTCATTAGTCTGCTGGGGAATAAAAAAAAGTGTTCTAACACTGGTTCTGTAATGGCGGACGACTGCGGCGAACCTGGGCAGATCGGCTGGGTGAGGTAGGAACCCTAACAGTACCCCCCGCCCCCTTATGGACCGCTCCTGAGGGACAGAGGCTGGCAGCTCAGTCACGCTGGAAATCCTGTATCAGGGTGGGGTCTAGAATGTGATGAATGGGGACTCATTCCTCAGGACTGTAACCCTCCCAATCTACCAGGTACTGGGTACTGCCCATAACCCGTCTGCTGTTGTGCAGGCAGCGGACCGTATAGGCTGGGGCACCCTGGATGGTCCGTGGACCCGGGGGTGGCGTGGGGTTGCCGTAGGCAAAGGGGCGCAGCAGTGAGACGTGAAAAGTTGGATGGGCCTTCATGCTGGCTGGAAGTTTATGTGGGGTACCCCGGATGGGCAAATCCCTGGTAGACAGGAGGACCCGCTGACCAGGGCGGAGAGTGATGGTGGGCTGTCATTTATGGTCTGCCTGCTGCTTGGCAGCCCTTTGGGAGGCCCTAAGGAGTAGGGTGGCCCTCTGCCAAACTTGGCGGCAGCAGCGTATGTGCTGATCAACAGAAGGGATCTCGATCTCATCCTTCTACTTGTGGAACAGGTTTGGGGGATAGCCAACTGGGCCTCAAAGCGGGACCTTCCGTGGTCAGAGCGTTGGAGGGTGTTATGGGCAAATTCAGCCCACAGAAGTCTTTCGAATAAGGTGGCGGGACTGCCGGCAGTCAGGCACCTTAGCATCTTACTAAGGTCCAGGATGACTCGCTTGGACTGTCTGTTGGATTCGGGGTGATGGCCGTGGCTCCGATGGCATGGCAAAAGGGCCCCGATCAGATGTCTGTGGGAACCCTGTGGAAGCGGACCACATGCTGGAGAATGGCCTGGGCCGTCTCTAGTGCTGATGGGAGCTTGGTCATGGGGATGAAGCGGGCGGCCTCGGAAAACGGTCCACCACCAGCACGGCGCTAAAATCCTTGGAACGGGGCAAACAGGTGACAAAGTCCAAAGGGCCACAATGGCACGGGGAGAGGCTGCAGGAGTCCCGCAGTGCAGGGCGCTTCTGGCTGCTTTTGTTGGCCACACAAATGGGGCAGGAGCAGAAGAACGCTTTTCAGTTGTTGGTGATGCTGGGCCACCAAAAGCACCGCAACACGAACTCCAGGGTCTTTGTGACCCCGGGATGAGCAGTGAGCTGGGAAGCGTGTCCCCATTGAAGTTCCCGGTCGTGCACTGGCGATACAGGGAGCCAGGATCTGGGCCGAGGGCAGAATGGGACCCGGTTCAGCCTGGGCGAAATCTGGATACCAGGGAGCCAGCGGGAGAGGGAATCCGGTTTAATGTTCTTGGTCCCTGGGGGGTATGACAAGGTGGGCTTGGCGCTTGGCTTGCTGGATGTAAGTAAGGTTTTTGTGGTCAGTCCAGACCAAAAACAGGTGCTGGGCCCCCAACCAACCAGTGACGCCACGCTTCGAGGACCATTTTACCGGCCAGGAGCTCCCTGTCCCCTATAGGGTAATTGCGCTCGGCAAGTGTCAGGCTATGGCAATAGTACGCGCACAGGTGGACGTTCATGTCCGGAGTAAGCCTTGGAGGCATCCACTTCCACATTGAAGGGTTCCTCGGGGTCGGGTAGGTGTAAGACAGGGGCATGTAAAATCCCCGGGATGTAATCGTTTCCTGAATGGAAAATGGCCAAAATAGCGATTTCAATCAGGATTTAAGGCGTGGTAATGGACTAGCGAATCAAGACAACGTGATGCTAAACCGTTCTGAGGCTTGCATTTAAATAGAGAGAGCCTCAGGTGTTTGTCATTAGTCTGCTGGAGAATAAAAAGAGTGTTCTCACCCTGGGTCTAACCACACCCATTACACTAAAGTTTTACATACTGCTAAACTAAGCACACACATTGTGTTAGTTTTTTTATATTTAAAATGTACAACACCAAATCAGAAAAGTTAATGAAAATGTAGAAAAATATAAAATATGCATATAAAAAAGCCATACAGTGTTGCTTATATTTACTTTTGACTTTGATTTCATTGCACACAGTATGAACCTACCTGAGATTTTTCATGTTTTGTCTGTCAGCCTTATTTAATTTGTTAATAAATATCTGTTCCTGCATTTCAGACCTGTAACACTTTCCATAATTAAAAGTTAGGATGGAGGCAGTATAGAGCCAATTAATTTTGAAAAACTAATAATGATCAGCATCCAGGAAAGTCTTTGAGGAGCAGAAATGGCCCCAGTTTGTCAACAAATGCATGAATAAATTATTAAAATGTATAAAACCAATGTACCTCCAATAAAGAAAGGACAGGATTTCAGGATTTGCATCATGAGCCACCATTCAATAATAGTGTTGACTTATCTGGGCTCTGAGGCATCTAGGATGGCCCAGCATCCAGTGGAAATGTGTAGTGTAGTCTGATGAATCTGTAATCCAAGTCTTTTTGAAAAAATGACGCTCCAGAACATAAACTACTAAAGAATCAATACTCGTTGATGGATCCTTCTGGAGACAGATCTGGTAATGTGTCACCCCTTGTCACCGATCAGTCATGTAGTGTGCAAACCACAACATCTAAATTGGAGAAACTGATTGGACAAAGCAATTCATGTAGTGTGGTGAGTACAGCGATCAAAGTTGAGTAGTTTGTCATTAGCAATTCTATTTGACCAGGCGTCCTCAGTTTTAGCTTAACAATAATTCAGAAGCAATTTCAGAGCAAGGTAGAGAACATATTATCTTGGTGGGTTTAACACAATTGCTAGGTATGAACCATTCTTTTTAAAACTGTGAAGTGCACACACATATACACGCACACACACAATATTGTAGCGTCGGGGTGGAAGAACCAGACCGAGACCCGCCAGCCCTTTTCATAATGCTCTTTTATTAAAACTTAGCAAAACCATACAACTCGACCAGTCCTGACAAGGACTCTTTACAAGTCCAGAATTGCCACCACAACCATGGAATCCGACATCCGTTCATGGTAGCCAGTAAGACACTCCCACTCACCACCAAACACACCCACACACACACAAACACGCCCACACATGGCTGCAGCTCACGAACACGGAACAGAGCACGCAGACAACACGTACCCAACTAAAGAGATCAGCGAGTCACCTAATGTTCGCTGGTGCCAGGACGCTTCACTTCCGACAGCGACCGACGTTACACTGCCCCTATGCCCCTTGAGCCATGATTCGCTGACCACCCACAAAAACAACAAACAAAACGGAACAAAAACCAAGAGTAGCCCCCCGAAGCTCCGGCATGTTACCCTTCCCCCTGCGAGACTAATCGCAGTCGAAGTCGGCCAAATAATGGGGAGCACGCCACTCCCTGTTTGGACGCGCGTCTGAGTTACTCCTGGCCCCAGCAGATTCCGCAGGAACGCCTTGGTGGGGTCAGTACGGGGGGAGGCGATCGCGGTGTACCACCACCGTCTTACGCCTGGTACGGACCCTGTACACAACGTTGGACAGACGTTGGATGACCTTGCAGGGACCCTCCCAGTCCGACTGCAGCTTGGGGCACCGACCTTTACGTCGCTGTGGGTTATAGAACCACACGTTTGCCCCAATTGACAATGGCTCGGCACGAGCATACTTCTGTCGCTCACTCACAGCATGCTGACGTCCTCTGGCTGCCCTATGCACCGCAGCCATCTGCAGCCTTCTGGTGCTGGCTGGTCATGATGGCTAACTGTGCGGAGAGCGTTCGCTTGAACCTCTCCACCAGACCGTCGCTCTGCGGCCGCAACGGCGTGGTCCACGTCTTATGGATCCCCAGCCGTGCACACAATTTGGAGCTCTTCGGGCATACCGAACCGACAGAAAAACCCCTCCAAGAGCCGGTCGGCTGTTGTCACCGCGCTCTGGTCGGGCACCGCACACGCCTCAGGCCACTTGGTGTAGTAGTCCAAGGCAACGATGACAATACGGTTTCCCCGTTCAGTCTGCCTGACTGGGTTGTCAGCATGGACGCTCGTGAGCGCGTCGCCGGCCCCTTACAACAGTAGTGCCCCACCCCTGCTGGTCCATGCACCGCACACAGGACGTCCTCACAGAGCTTCCCAGGCACGATAAGTTGCCACACCACGCCCCCGCCAGACAGTTCCTCCCAGCGCCGATACAGCAAACCGCCCCGCGCACATAACGAGTCCCATTGGGAGACGTAATTCTTCATGGCCGGCCCGTGAGGATTCACAGCCGTCCAGTCGGGCCTACACCCCGACTCCACCCAACGCCAGAGCTGGACGAGTTCCTCGAGGACGAACGAGGCACCAGCTACTGGCAATGCCAGCACCAGAGTGGAGGTCAGAGCAATGCGCAGACGCTCAAGCGCCTCATCTGCCTCAGCTGTCCACTGGAAGAGCACTCCCTTTCCAGTAAGGCGATGGAGGGGTGCGAAACTCTTCACGAACCGGCGGTAGTATGACACTAGCCCCAGAAAGCTCCGCAATTGATCGGCGTCGACCGGCGTCGGCCACTGCCGAACTGCGTCGACCTTTCCCGGGACCTGGCCAGCCCTTCCTTGCTGATAACATGCCCCAAGAAACTCACCTTCTCCTGGAGCAGGTTACACTTCCTCGGGTGGAGCTTCAACCCCGCTGCCCTTATCGTCAAAAACACCAGACGCAGACTAGACAAAGCACACTCATACTCATTAGCATGGACCAACACATCATCAAGGTAGACAACATACGTGTTCCTAGGTACCCCTGCCAAGACTCTCTCCATCAGGCGCTCAAACATAGCCGGCGCATTGCATAACCCAAACTACATCACTGTAAACTGCCACAGTCCTTCGCCGATGGAGAACGCCGTCTTCTCTCGTGCCTCTGCCGCCATAGCGACCTGCCAGTACCCGCAGCGCAGGTCCAGTGAGCTGAACCAACGGGAGCCCGCCACGTGGTCCAGGGCGTCGTCGATCCGCGGGATCAGCTGCTGCCATCTCCCGAATCTTCTCCATGGCAACCTGCTTCTTTGCCCAAGGCAGTCGGTGAGGCCTTAAACGGACCGGTGCTGCCGATCCAGTGTTGATGCTGTGTTCGGTGAGCTCGGTCGTGAGCAGTCACTTTCACGAACCACAAAAATATCGGCAAACTCCACCAACAGCTCCCACAGCTCTCCGCTTTGCTGCTCTGTTAAACCCTGACTACTGCGCTGCCATAACTCACGTACGGCCTCCATCGATTCTCCACCCGGCGATCCAGATGCTGCCGCCACGTCCACTTCCGGCTTGGCCTCCGCAGTACGCATCTCCGGGTACGGCTCTCGGCGCTGAACCAACGGGAACTGTTCACCTTTGACCGTGATAGTGTAGGTGGCTGTACTCACCAGGGCTTCGAGATTTGACAGTACGTCCAACCCCAGAATGCAGCGCTCACAAATGCTGGCCGTGTAGAAAGGATGGTGTAACTCAGTCTTTCCCAGCCTCACCAGGAACCATCGCTCCAGTGACAGAGTGCAACCGAATGTCCTCCGGCAAAGACCGTACGGGGCGGGAGTGGGAAAGCAGGCCGTCACGCAACATGGACACCGTGGATCCTGTATCCACTAGCATGGTGCATGAGACATATTTTTTTTTTTTCCCTAGTGATTAAACACTATATTTTTCTGATTCAGATTATACTTTTAGTATACATGACAAGCTTAAGGTTAATAGGATATGCTAAACTGGCCCTGACCTGAGTATAGGTATGACTAGACAACATTTAGTGTATCCTTTTGTACTGCCGCAATGTTGTGTAGGTTGCTGAAATGGCCATGAATAGTAATGTTAAATGACACCAAATGAACAAACAAACAAAAAACTTTCAGTAAATGTGAGAAAATGAAGGTCTCAAAGGATGCAGTCCCTGGAATCACAGCTAAAGTCTTCCACTTGTAATAAGTAAATAAATCAACCTCCTGCCCTGTCCTTCTAAACAAATTCCATAAAGAAATTCTTCTTTGGTGGATTGATCAGAAACCTGACTTTAATTGTCTGAGATGAACTGTGGTGCCACAAATTTTGGTTTCCTCCCACATACCAAAGGTATGTTATATGTCAATTGGATGATTGACTGTAATGAGTCATTTGCATAAGCAACATGAAAACATTGATCCATCCTGTATTGTATCAATGGTTTAGGCTACTGGTGTAGAGCCCCGTAATACCAATTAAGCACCAATTTACCTTCAAAACATACTTGTGTGAGTGAGTATTGTTTATGACCACAGTGTAGCATCTTGTAAGTGTTACTTCCACCATGATAACATGATTTATCACAAAGCTCAAATAATCTCAAACATGACAATAAGTTTACAGTACTCAAAAAGTCCCCACACTCACCTTTGGGATGTGGTGGAAAGGCAAACTGACATAATCCCAACTTTATGATGACATCACTATGTCCTTTCTAGGATAAATATATCTGACATTTTTTAAACAAAACTGATTTCTGCTTAAAATTTTGCTTTCTCAAAAAACAATAGAGAAAAATGATTTGCTTTAGGTTACTGAGAATAGGGCTATGTTAGGGTGTAGACATAATTAGCTACATTAATAATATGTCAATGGCTGGCACTCAATTATAGGAAGGCAAAATTTGTCTTTGGCACAGGTTGTTTCCTGCTTTGCACTCTGTGGTTCCTGGCCCCAACTTCCCATGACCTTTATTTGATTAAAGGTTATAAAAATGTTTTTCTGAATTATTTTCAATATTTTTTATTAGCATTTATAGTAATTTTCTAAAATTTACACCCTGTTAAAAACAACAATAATAGCAAAGATCAGCATATGTCATGTTCTGAATGTTGGCTTGATGTTGGTCAATTAGCAAGACCCTGCAAGTTCCAGGCTCCGTATCAGTCCAAGGTGGTTTATTCTTATTGTTACTGGAGTGGTGATGGTTTAGATGGAGAACTGCTGGTAAGGCCTTTTGACCATACATTTTCTGGTTTCAAAACAGTCTTTTAGCATGTTTCCAGCATGGGGGCTCAGTGGCTAGCTTTGCCACCTCACAACTTAAAAGATCATTGGTTTTAATCCAAGCAGAGAGTTTGTGTTTTCCCCATGTCTATGTGAGTTTTTCATGTGTATCAAAGTTTCCCACCACATTCAAAGACATTCAGTAGGTCAGCTGTTGCCTCTAAAGTGTCCCAGGGTAAGTGAGCGTGTGTGAACTATGACATAAAACATAATTGTATTTAAACAGATGAGACAAAAATATACTTGGGCATTTATTTATTGATGAAAAATGATCCATTCAAATCAAATTAATTTCTTCCACATTCCATTACTATTGGATTAAGGTCAGGATCTTGACAAACATTCCAAAAATATTTACCACATTCTGTCTTGCTGCATGACCCACATTCTATTAAGATTTTATTGATGGACAGATATCCTGACATTTTCCTTTGCATTGGTCCATGGTATATGGTACATTGGAATCCAGTTTTCATTCCCCAGACATAATTTGAACCAAAAGGTCTTATTCAGGGTTCATACATCCCTAAAATGTTTTCCATCCAATCATTCTTAACTTGGCTCTCTTTATCTACTATATGTGACAATGTTTTAGGTCATATATGCAAAAACAGAAAAATGTAATGGTAAAAAAAACTTTTAAGCACCACTGTACAAACAGCAACTGCTAAAACCGCAAATGTTTCATGTTGGACCAAGTTGATTTATGCTGGTTATTGTTTGTCTGGTGCGGGTCCTGGTAAATCTGGCTCAACATATTTTGTAAAATACATATTATGTCAAAAATACAATTTTTATATATGTTTGGTTTATATGTTTATTCAGGATATTGTACTTGACATTAAT
>JAUZST010010593.1:0-12340 GCA_034779995.1 Parotocinclus haroldoi | reverse complement strand
CACACACACACACACACACACACACACACACACACACACACACACACACACACACCCACACACACACACACACACACCCACACCCACACCCACACACCCACACCCACACACACACACCCACACACACACACAAGTCAATGCCAATTCAGATTAATCAATTAACCTAAAATGCATGCCTTTGGACTGTGGGAGGAAACCGGAGTACCCAGAGTCAACCCCCACAGACACAGGGAGGACCCAAGCGGCTCCACCCTGGGATTCAACCCGAGATTATTTGTTTTAGGAACTGTATTACTGGAAGAACATGCCAAGCAAAAACCGTGTTTAAAAAGAGTGTTTAGACCACAAAATGACCCTTCTAACTTACATTTCCAGGAGCCATTTTTATAGCCCTGTGCTGAATCTGATCAGATTTTTCAACATGGCTAAATGGCTAACAGTAACATTACTCTTGTATCCCTCCTTTACTACGAGATGGAAAGTTCGCATCGGAGGAAGCAGCATGTGAACAAAAATACTTGAAATCTCCCATAACGTAATATGCCCTGATTTTTGTGAGACTGCAATGTTTGTAACTTACCCAAACTGTCAGGGTAGCAGCCGATCCAAAGTGTTGGTTTGTATGATTAATGTGTGAGGTCAGTGCATCAGATTTGCTTACACAGTAGTCAGATTTCAAAGCACAGTTTTAGATGTGTGGTTTTCCAAAACGTAATCAAAGCATTTATCCGGACTCAGCTTCATTCTAAGTGACTTAATGCAACGAGTGCAGTCAACCCTCTGATTGCATTTGGGAAATCAGTCATGGCTGTACTATTCAGTGTAATGTTGGTCTGTTTACCCACAGAACAAACAAATCCTATGTACTGATTCGTCAAATTACTACACCAACTAATATAACCAAATGGAGTTTAAGAACAGCCAAGCTTTCCATACAAATAGGCTCTAGCATTATTACTGCTTTTGTTTCATGTTAACACTAAATAGGAGAATACCAGAAAAGTATGTTCTAATCAACTATCTCTGATAGACACTTCTAGGCCAAACTCTGTGGACACCCCTTCTCATTTAGTGAGCTCTGCCATTTTGACATTCACCTCTAACACATTCATAATATGAAGGGTGTATTTCTAGATTCTCCATAGACAAACAGTGACAGTAGAATGGATTGTACTGATACCCCAGTGACTCCCGATATGACACGTTTATACAAATTCTATTTCTGCGTCTTACAAGTCAGTTGATCAACTTTCTGCACTGCTGCAATTAAAAGAAGTCCACAGAGAATTGGTTTGCCAACTTTGAGAACTCCATCAGAGACCTTACAAATGCATTGAAATCCCAAACGTGAGGCAGGGTTTATTATCTAGCAAAAGTGGCCTAGTAGTTAAGGTATTGGACTACGGACCAGAAGGTCCAGGGTTTAAATCCCACTTCTACCACAGTTGGGTCCCCAAGCCAGGCCCTTAACCCACAATTGCTTGGACTGTAAAACTGTATTACTTGTAAGTCTCTCTGTATAAGACCGTCTGCTAGATGAAATTAATGTACATGTAGAAGCTGACCTGACGGTCATGTTCCAAAATCTTTTGGAAAGCCATTTTAAAATAATAAAACCAGGTAAAGCAGCAACTGTCGGGGCACTGTCGGTCACCTTACTAATACAAGTGTGTCCACAAACTTTTAAACGTTAATGTAGTGTAAGAATTTCCACCTCCAAAATGTTAACTTAGGAGTTAACGTATTGGACTTAGGACCAGAAGGTCCAGGTTTTAATCTAACCAACAAAAAGACCCTTTTCAAAGTCACTTTACTCATTTTCTCTCTGTATCGTGAGGTTCAGTTTGAACTTTATGACCATTATGGTCATTACGACTAATGCGCCGAGTTCCGTCATGTGATTGTCTGATGCATTATTTTTTTTTGTTATTAAGCAGTTTTACAGGTGTTTGTAATAGTGGATAGCAAGTGTAGTTCAATTGTTTTGTAAATTACCTGGATCAAACCAAGACAGGTAACTGGACTGGCAGGTTTTTCATGTATTGAGGTACCAGAGCATCCTTACAATGTCTTTAATCCACTGATTTAAAAAACCCTGATTAGAATTCAGTGTGGGAAATGACTGCGGATTAAACTTAATGGCAGCATTTCTCTGAATTGTTTTGGAAAAAGATCTTTAGTTTGTAACTGGATGTGTCAGCTTAATACCTGACAGAAAGACAACATAAACTAGACAAAATGCCAGCTGTTCTTAACTGCTACCACTTTGATCTGATTCGTTTCGGCTTTTGTACTTTAAATATTCCAATAATTTACCTACCTGGGCAATCCCATAACTGCAAAGTATTAGGCTTTTAATGGTATCGGAACTAAAAATTAATGATCAGTAAATTAACAAGGATAAACACACAACTTAATATGGACTTAGCAACTTGGTAAGGATAGTATTTCATTCTGATTTTCTTGTGGTAAACCTGTTTAGCTTTTTCCAAAAAGAAGAGTCAGAATGTTTTCCACTCAATGGTACTGGGTTCAGACAGTTAATGAGTAGTTAAAATGCTACTCTATTAATGTGAAAATAAATATTCTCTAGCGTTCAAAGTGGGAATCTGTTCAATCCACTACTTGGTAGTATGAGCAGGGACAATGACTCGTTGCTAAATGATTGTAATGACCTTTTTGCTATATCATTCTGCACTCCAAAGCATTATCTGGCGTTTCACAGTGAAGCAGCTCCCCAGTAGCAACAACTGAAAAGGTTTGCCACACCATGGCATCTGCCTCCAAGCTTAATGATAGTAGAGATGCATTTACTCTCGGATTTCCAACTCTGGACCATCACCTGAGAAGTTAAATTGTAATTCAACAGTTCACACAGCTCTGCTCAACCACCCTTAAGCAAAAGCCACCTGCATCAGAAAACCTCTTGGTTATTGTTTTTCCTCAAAGCAGTCTTATTTTCTGAGGTCTTTAATTCTGCTGACAGTTTCTGGAGGTTTTAACAACTGGACAGTTCAGCATGTAATGTTGTTTGCTTGAAGAGTCTTTGAACCGTACAGAATCATTTTATATGGCAAAACCAACATTTCCAGTGCTGACCTGTTCACTTAATAGCTGATAGTAAATTAGGGACTTGCTGTGCTTTTAGGTTCAAGAAACTTTCAAAATAGCTGTAGTTTGCCAAGAACATCTACTTTTTGGAGATTTTCTAACTAGTTTTCCTTACAAAACTTTATATTGCACCTCTCCACCTGTAGCACGTGTAGAGAGCTGTCACTCTGGTTCTATTGAGAGACTTGTCAGAGTTGTGATGGGTTACCTAGATGTGGCAAATTACCAACTAATGACTAATAAGAAATATATTACACCAAGACGTAATTAGTTTTATGTCAAACTCTTGTCATGAATTTACTCTTACGTACAACCCCAATTCCAGTCAATCTGGGACGTTGTGTGTTCAAACAGAACACACAGTAATGCACCTTGCATTGGACTAGAGACTGTTCTGACTACACTAGGTCGATGTGTTTAGAGACTTTTTGTGTGGATGACATTCCGCTACTTATTTGACAGAAGTTGTAAATGCCATTCATAAGTTTATATGCTTGCCCTATTGCAAGTAGTACTCTTTGTACGTTGCTTGTTCCCCCACTACCTAAAAACTATTTAAAAAAAAAAAACAACTGTCAGTTTTATCTGGTTGATCTTTCATGTTTTTTATAACACAGTCTGTCTATTGATACATTTTTGTTTTTTGTCAAAAGTATCGAGTCCATTAGACATTTATATTACAGAAGAAACAGGACTATGCTAATGTCTAGCCAATGTCCTGTTTCTCAGACTGTAATGTACACGTTCAAGAGTGCATAACTGTGGTACAATTAACTTTTTTTTTTTTTTTTTTTTTTTGCATTTAGCCAAAGTACATTTAGAGGTACAAAAATGTATGTTCTTGCTCCAATCCAGATGACAGAATTTGAACTTAAAATCCACCTTCTTACTAGTCTCTTGTAATTTGCAGTGTCAATACACTGACATCAGGTAGAAATCTGCCCTGCAGTAGAAGATCAATAACTACTAGGATTTTTTCCAACACCTTGTAGCCAATAACAGACCTGGCGTGGCTAAAAATAATAGCACTTGTGTTTATCTGCTCCATTACAGGGCTGGCTTCCTTAAAGTTGACGCAGTTCCCCGGGGTCTTAATGTAAATGGTGTATAATGATGTAATGTCTGAACAATGCTTTGGGCACCACAGCACCCATTCCAATTTGTTTAAGCGTCAGTTTTCTGGATGATCGCTTGTGAGCACCTATTCCTTTAAAATGATTTACATTTACATTTCCAGCATTTAGCAGATGCCCTAATCCAGAGCGACTTACAATTAATACAGTCTTACATTTTAAGCAGTTGTGGGTTAAGGGATTTGTTCAAGGACCCAACTGTGGCAGCTTGGCAGAGGTGGGATTCGAACCCTGGACCTTCTGGTGCAGAGTCCAGTACCATAAACGCTAGGGTACCACAGGCCCACGTGTTGATTTCATAAGTGCGAGTCTGAACTGTATTAGAAATTGTTCTTATAATCGTTACATGATATCATCAAACATTTAAACATGTCAGTTAAATAGGTTGCAGTTCACACAGCCAACACTGCTAACTTAAATTCCACAGTACACCCATGAGTCGATTTCTGTTCTCTCTCATATCAGGTCTCATTCTGGGACAGACTCAACGTCTGGGTAGTTACTAAGCACTTACTGCAAGGCAGATTTCTTCATTATCTGCACTAAAAACAACAAGACACCAAATCTAATTTGTCTGTTTCAGACTGGAGTCACTTTCGCCAGCACTTTCCTGATAGGATGCTGTGGTGTGTCCCAGGCACGTATAAACATGGCGGAGCAACAACAGATTATGATTTGTGAGGATCATTTCCAGTCACAAAAATACTGGGGTAATTTGGACCAAACAATTGACCCAACGTGGGACGAAAACTAGAGTTAGATATTCGAAGGACCTACAAACTCCATATAGCCAGAGCCTTAAGTCGGGATCAAACTGGGGATCTCTAGGGCCATATTATACATTGTTGGCTGGCACTGTCGACCGGACTTTGCAAACTGGAGTTTGTGCATTGAGCAGTTTGTTTATTTAACGCATCAATGGCTATTCGCGACAGGCTCAAGGTTACATCGATAGTAGTCAGGCACATCAGCACTGGCCAATGTAGAGCAAACAATTAAACTAATGCTCGTCTTCAGAATGTGGGAGGACACCGGAGAAACCCACATGGACCCTGGGAGAACATGCAGACTCCAAGGTCAGGATCGAACTGGGAGAGCTTCAGAACTGTGAGACTAACTACACTAACACTTCAACCGCAGTGTTGCCTGTTGCACTGAGCAGCAGATTTCTTCAAACTTGTTTCTTCCCACAAAGACATGGCATCTCTTCAGTGCTCCAGGCTGAGGTACCACATCGGCTGGAGCTGACTCGTGTTCGTCTCGCATCCGTCACCGATGAGTGTCAAGCGGTGTATGATGCAAAAGCTACATCAACTCAGATATTAAAACAAGTGTGGTTGGAATCTGACGGAGTAAAGAAACTCCACGTCTTCACAGCCAATAGCCCAGGTCAACCCTGATAAGCTGCTTGTAAGAAACCTTGATTGTCCAATATGTACGTGCCACACGACGAACAATGGCAGTATTTACAATTTATAGTCGTCTTTTAGTGATTTGACAGCACGGACAGAAAGATTAGAGAGAGTGTAAATTAATCCCTTAGTTTGAATAACCATCCTAAACAAGGAGAAATAAAGGTCTGCACCGTCTTTTGGAGCGATGGTACAGCCCGATCTCTTAACAATGCATCTCGGACACGGTCCCACCAAGGTTCGTGGCCACCTACGAGATCTTATCAGATATAGCTTTGCCACCAGCATTTGGAGTTCTGATATTTCTGTAATGTCACTAAATCAGCTTCACTGCACACTGGCTTTAAAGGGTGTGGCTCACGAGTTTCACAAGTCTCATACAGCAGATAATGTAAAACAAGCAATGTTTCATATTCTGGATAATCTGCTAAATGACTTAAGTGGAACTGAGATTTCTATTGTTCACTGTTCATATTTCACTGTATTTTGATGAATAATCTCTCCATTATCTTTATCCGGATTATGAATCATTGAAGTTTTTCTTGGTCTTTTTATATGTGTTTGCTAACTAACAATAAAGGCAATTAAGATGAATAACGTACAAATAATCACACATGAATTCAATTTCCTGCTAATAAAAATGATAAATAGACTTCCAATATCTCCTTTCAGTCACAATTTGGTAGTTTTTTTTATATTATATCACTACTAGGGACGTTGTTGCTCCACAGAATTGGCAGAATTGATGCACTCACTACGAGACCGTCACACCCGGACATCGCTGGATGCCAAACAGAACCTTGATACGTTGTTAAAGATAATACCGTCCCAGTCCATAGCGGCACATGCTTCTCTTTCACAACGCCGCTGCAAACAAAAATGACTGGCTGTTAATAGCAGGACACGTAACGGACGCGGCGACGACAAATTTCCTTTTGCTAAGCATCTATCTGGGAAGGGTCCGAGCAGTTCTGTCTCAGGCAGATATGTACATTGTTTTACAGAAATGTAAATGATTTAAATGAGGTGTGGTCTGGTTAGACAGTTTGCCACAAGCAGCAATCTGACATCGCTTTATTTTTCTCAGTAAATATACATGCACATTGGATTGGTTTTAATAACAATACACTTTAGGAAAACAAACAACAGCTTATTTCTGAAAATGCTAAATATTGAAGGATTGGTCAAGAAAAAGTTAAAAATAAATAATAAAAAAAAGGAATCACTAGTCCAGACTGTATCACACACCAAACCAAATGTCCCAGCACAATTTCCAGCCACTACAGAACATTCTCACCCATCCAACACCACCTAATCTACAACGGAATGCTTTTGCACGATCGTCATGTTGTTTAGACGGTCAAGCTGCTGCCCTTAACACTCCACTGCATTTGTACTACCTTGTATACTGTTAACTGTTAACTGTGTGATATCACAATCGCTGTGATTCACACAAGTTGGCGGATCAGCTGTAAAAAACCTTTTTTCAGTTACTTGGCAACTAATGTACCACTAATACAATTCTTTACCTAAACCTCAAATGTTTTGGGGTCTTAAACACGAACATGCCCCGAGTTCAAGAACAAAAGCGCCTCATGCTGATAAGGAATATCATCATATTCAGCTAATGCCATT
Organism: Parotocinclus haroldoi; assembly: GCA_034779995.1. Classification (NCBI taxonomy): domain Eukaryota; kingdom Metazoa; phylum Chordata; class Actinopteri; order Siluriformes; family Loricariidae; genus Parotocinclus; species Parotocinclus haroldoi. The sequence continues at coordinate 5,049 of JAUZST010010593.1, read as the reverse complement.
TTTGCTCCTTGCCCCGGCGATTCATGCATATATTAATAAATGAATAAATGCATGTATTTAAAAGGGTCGTGTTCCTGATTTCTCAGTGCAGAGGAATAATATCTGCTGAAACTGTACAGCCTTCACCTCAGAAGGCTTGCAAAGTACCATTTGCATATCAAGTGGGAGATGCAGTACATCACACTGGCATAAGCAGACCTGGCACAACCATTCCACCACCATCTAACTGTAGTCAGTCCAGCAGAACGCGGTGCAACACAGGCTTTACCTACAGCACCCAAATCACAAAAAATAGGTTTGGTCCATCCATCCATTATCTTTCACTTAATCCACACGGAGTCACGGGTCAGCTGGTGCCCACCTGGCAACCCTTGAACACGAGAGCTGAACAACCCTAGACAGGACTCCAATCCATTGTAGGGCATGCACAAAAGTGCACACACACACTAAGGGCCACTCCAGAAACTCCAATTAACCTAACGCGCGTCTTTGGACTGTGGGAGGAAACCGGAGTACCCAGAGTAAACTCACGCAGACACAGGAAGGACTGCAGACTCCACAGGCTGCTACTCCCTGGAGTTGAACCCGGGACTTTCTTGCTGAGAGGAAGCGGGACCCGGAGACAAATTGGAAATTGTGAAAAGGGAAAACAATAATCTGCCCCACCGAGCCAAATTGTTCCCTTCATTTCATTTTATTACATTGCAGAAAGTATGAACAGGATTTTTATGGTTTTTTTTCCAGTCAACCTCATTTCATCTCTTAATAAACATTAATACCGGGCTAGCGACACTTTTTAAAGATGTGTTGAGATGACAAAATGCAGGGCTAGTAATGAAATAAAGAATCTAAATAAGAATGTGATTTTAAACAGGTAATTTCAATAGGTGATTGCAATAAAGACTTGGTACCAAAGCAGCATCCAGGACAGGCTGGGTCATCGCTAATACAGGCAGACAATCTCCAGTATTTCAGAGAAACCAGAACGGCTAAAAGCAATATTGTGTGTGCACCTCCAACACGACAAAACTTCCAAGGCACCTGAACAAAGCTTAATGTGGTTTAATGCCCCACAGATAACGGGGCAGCACGGTGGCTCGGTGGGTTAGCACCGTTCCCTCACAGCAAGAAGGTCCCGGGTTCAATCCCAGGGTGGAGCGGCCTGGGTGCTTTCTGTGTGGAGTCTGCATGTCCTCCCCGTGTCTGTGTGGGTTTACTTCGGGTACTCCGGTTTCCTCCCACAGTACAAAGACATGCCACTCTAAATTGGCATCTATTTGAGGGCATAACGGCCTGCCCGTCTAGCCAGTGGGCATTAAATAATCACTGCAGTGGTGTGACCAACAACGTCAACAAGGCGTTTGACAGACTGGGCCGTCAAGATGAATGCACTAAAATGCCAAAATTCTGTTTACGTTAAAACTATGACTTTTCGTTTTAATCACAGGTTGGTCATTCCATCCAGTCATGTTCCTTTAGGATCATTCCTAGGTCATCGCTTTAGTACAATACACACATGCTTACCCAATACAGTCAATATGCTCCTTCCTATTACTATAACAACAACAAAATCATGAATAACGCAGCTCAAATGTTGGAATCGAAGCTTGGAATCCATATGCAAAATCGGAATCGCCGCCCAATTAGCAAGCCTACAGATTTAATGCCCTCTCGCTCACGATCTGAAAAGCACTTGACATGTCTGATTTCGCCATTGGTAATTGCACATTAACTAGCTAAACAGTGTCTGTGGCGTAATCTCCTTTGTTTCATCTGACACACATGATTTGCTTGTCACAACAAGGCCTTTCCAGTTCCATCATTATTACCGGCACGTGACTGCATCTTCATTACCTCCACCATACTAATCTCTGAAGCTCTACAAGCACCGGGCACTGAGGAGGGAAAAAAAACGAGCCTTTTAAAAACCGTACGGCAATTACAGACTCGCTCCATTATTGCTGCCCCTCTCTGTGTGGCTTCCTATAGATCTCTGGAGGCGCTGAGTATTTCAATTGATCAGGAAGATGACTTTACAATTAGAGGGCGATCAGAGGGGAGCAGAGTTCAGCTTTTATGGGGATATGTTTAACTAAAATACTGAAGAACACCTTTGACTTCACAGATCAGCAGTTTAGGCCCGAGAACTAATGATTAAAAGTACAAATCTCTGCTCTGAAAAGCTGCTACAGCAACAACATTTCTAACTCCTGCAGAATTTGATTAAATAAAGAGCAATGTTCGGAATGATGGCTGTTCAAATTAAATGATTTCTCCCGTTTAAGGTATTTGTGTTTCTACAGTCAGACGCTTACAGCTGAAAAACAGATGAAGATGCCATTGTTGTTGCCCTTGACGTTCGAGACGTAGAGTACTGCTGAATGCATAAATAATGAGAAGATTACCTTTTATTCCTTAAATTTCCGTTTAGAAATCAGAAATCTCCAGACAACGGCAGTTTAGACCCTCCATCTGCTAAGCTGACATGCGGCACAACGGAGAGGTGTCTGGCAGCGAGGATTGCAATTGCAAATTAGGTGGAAGATTTGACATTATGGTACCAAGCCACAAAATACAGAAAATTTTATTGTATGTACCCCTCTTTAAACAGTGATTCAAGCATTAGATTATTTAAGAATATTCCTCCATCATTTACAGGGTGAGTCAAAGGTCACAGGACGTGTCACGTGCTGCCAAAACTGTGGTTGAAGGTTCTCAATCGGTAGCGGTTCTTCAGACGCGCCTTGTCAATTACCGTACCGGTTGCTCTAGATTTGGTTGTAACAGTGTTGTAGCAGTGCTGGGTGAAATTGGTGATCTTTCTGGGTTTTATGATACAGTAGCTGCGTTTCTCGGACGTCAGAATAGTCAATTCCATCTTTTGTTAGCTGTGACACAAAAAAAAAAAAAAAAAAAAAACTGAACTTTGCGTTGATAACTTTTGAACCACAAGAGATCTCACCATTCGGATTGCGACAATCGATCTGTGCGACAATTCTGGTCTTCTTTGATACACGATCACCTTCCCATTGGAAAAACCTGCCCATGACCCAGTATAGCCGTTTTCAAGATGGCGGTCATGTCCCATACATAGTCTAAAATATGCCCCCCCCCATTGCTCGCTGATGTATTCAAGATATGCTATTTCCTCTAATGCTTTTAAAATAAAAAGGTGTCCTGTGACTTTTGACTCCTCATGTACATTGAATGTGGTGGCCATTTAGCAAAACACTTGATCAGTTAAAACCAATTATTATTATTATTCTAATAATAACAACAACAACAACAATAATGAACTTTAGGGCTGTAACAAAACGATTTTCAGAAACACTGGAAAGAAAAAAAAAAAAGCACAATCAACAAGGCAAGCCCAAATAAGCGACTACATTTCAGTAACAAGCCACAAAATCTACATTAAAGCAAATCTATAGAAAGTCCCTTAGAACAAGTGGACCTGGATGTTTGCGTGCATGTGCAGACTGAGGAAATCAGAGTACAGATATGCGATTACTAAGCTACAGCTAGTCTTTCTGTATCAGATTTTTTAAAATCGGATTTCTAGACCTTAATTCAATTTGAAAAATCTGATTATGCCGTTTAAATGATCACTCGAATAACCAGATAACTGCAGATACCTCATTATTACCAGATTGGATTACTAAGTGCATTTATACACTTACTGCACAATGCCATCCATACTAATCTCTTCTTACCGAACTGCAACTTACTGTCCACAGAAATCTAAATATTACTTTAGGAACACCAGAAAATTATCGATATTAATATGAATCTTTGCATTTGTGCACTGCATTGCACAGCAGCGACATGTTAAGTAAGTGACCTCCTGTATTTCAGACACGCTCAATCTTAACAGGCTCATAATCTGAAGACTACAGGCATGAAATCCCCAGAGATCAACAGTGAGAATGTTAGAATTGGTTGTTCTGAATACCTCAGTAACTCAGTGACACTTTCATTTGTATCAAGTCATAATGGCAGCATTCTCAGCAGCTCTCCTAAAATAGTCCATAAAGACACGGTTTGTTAACTTTGGTAGAGAACTACACTTGCAACAAGCCCCAGCCTCAACTACAGACAGTTAGAAAAAAAATGAAAGGGAATTCTAGCTGTGAGCCAGAAATGAACAGTGCCCGACCTCACAGTTATGGTCCAAAATAAAGCCTTCTAAAGAAGGAACCGGTCTGTTATAGTGGCAAATGGGAAGAAACTCCATAACACCAGGTTTATGGATGTCATTTTTGGACATCCACCAACTTTTGTTTGTGTAGAGAGACAGAGATGGTTATCATCTCCTCTAGGAACACAGAAGTTCTTGGCAAAACTCAGATTCATGCTCCCGTGACCTTAAAACTTACTAAGGTATCAATCATTCATACGTTGGGAAAAGGCAGCCAAGCATTCAGAACCTAGAAAGATTTTTGGCTTTGAAGTGAATACCAGCCTGAAAGAAATGTCTGCATGGAGGAAGATTAACCATGCTGGTTTCCAGGTATGGCCTTATTTCCTGTGACCTTGTAGAATAAAACATGTCTGGGTTGAAGTAGAACATTCCCTCAGGACCAGGTAACGGTTTCTTGCACAAGTTTCCCAACTTGATAACGGGCTTACGCAGCCACATTAAATGCAGTTTGACGCAATCTTTGTACCACAACTACGCAGATTTTATGCAATCAGTTCCTGCCACTGAATATCAGCTACTGTAGATAGAATTCGAGAACATTTACGGCATTTATCCGACGCCCTTATACGGTCTTCAAGCAATTGTGGGTTAAGGGTCTTGCTTAAGGACCCAACAGTGGCAGCTTTTAGTATTGGTAGTATTTGAACCCTGGATCATCAGGTCCAGAGTTCAGTACCTTAACCGCTAGGCTACCACAGTCCAAATGTATATTTGAACAAAAATACAGAACAAATGTATATACTTAATAACATGTACGCAAGGTTTAACGACCACATTACATTCTGTGAGACCAAAGAAATGGACGTAAATCAGACCTTACCATAGTTTAAAAAAAAAAAAAAACAATT
>JAUZST010010592.1:0-10000 GCA_034779995.1 Parotocinclus haroldoi | reverse complement strand
GTTTTTAAACAAATTAAAAGAAGTGAGTTCAAATGAGATATAAAAAATATGGCTCTTAAATTAGCAGAGTTTGAGCAAAACAGCTGCAGAGAAAATGTCTGATTGTACCTTTGCTTCCTCATTCTCTCCTTCTCCTTGACTCTCCTCTGTCTTTTGCCTGTAAGGAATAATATAACTATTCAAATAAAATACTAAAATAAAGAGAAACAATCATTCATTCTACATTGCATTGTTTATATTAGAGATGGTCTTGGAAACATACTCTAAATCTTATGTAACACTGCAGTAATTTACAATTTTACCAATGGACAAAGTTGTAATAATTTTTGTCATTGTGTTGTTTTGTTTATATGTTATTTTAAATTTTAGATTGTGCACAATTCAAATTGAGCCATGTCTGCCCAACCGCAGATAGAGGCAGTACTTACACAAAGTTTCAGCACAAACTGAACATGCATTTTTAAAATCATTTTCGCTTATTATTTGCACTCCTTACATTAAGAAATGTATATTGTTACCATACAATGTGTTACTATATTATACAATACTGATTTTTCTCTTATCTCAGTAATACTCAATTATTTGTCCGGTGGTTTTTACTCCATTAGATTAATGCTAAGCAAAGAACATTTTGTTATAAATATGCAATACAAAATACAGGAGTATTTATTTCACTTAAGGTAAAATAGAGCTATCAGAGTGATTTGTGTTGAAGAGCCACATCATCCTGCATGGCTCTCCCAGACCTGTTTCTCTTTCCACAGTGGTACAGCTGTTGCCACCTGCTGTATATTTCCTATAAATCCTCTTCTTCCTGTTCTCTTGTTCCCCTTCTCAAATCTTCTCTGTTCCCTGGTGATTCTCATCCCAATCCTTGCTTATTCTTTCGCATTTGAGTGGGTTCTGATCTGCGTCTCTTGCTGTACGTTCTCTGCCGTGTACCTAGTGTTAGCCTTGTACATAATTAGCATTAGTTGTCTATGTTTGTTTATACAGTCTGTTTAGTTAGCATTGTGTGTGCTTATTCCCTCTGTTTGTGTATATGTTGGCATAGGTTCACTATTAGCTTTGATTGCTGTTGTTGTGGCTTTGTTTGCATTAGTATTAGCATTGTTCGCTTATTGTCTGTTTGGGTAGCACATGGTAGTTAGGATTAGTGTGTAGCACTGGTGTTCTATAGGTGTTTAGGTGTATAGGTGTTGCTCTGCTACATTGAATTAACTGTATATCACTCGTAAATAAATTTTATTTTACTGTAAATAAACCTTGCATATTTGCACATATGTCTGTCTTCCTTTTGTACCCAGAACTAAAACATACATTTTAAAAATGGTATGTTGTACTTGAATAAAATCAGAGTGCTTTTAATTTTTTTTTTTGCATTTGGATTGTAATCACATCTTATTTCAAGTAATAAATGATGTGTACTCATTCTTTTTGTCATCTCCGTCTCCTCCGGCCAAATTGTCCACAGCAATAGCCAAGAAGACATTGAGGAGGATGTCTGAGAGGCAGCTTGTTAAGGTTCTAACATACCCACAAAAGTGTATAGAAAAACACTGTACAAAACAGCATAGAAGAAACAGAAAGTTCTAATTAAAAAACTCTTACACATTGTTGAGGTTTATATTTAGGACTAATATATCAAGTGGCTAATACAAGTAGCAAATACATTTATATGATACATGTGCAATTTCTATTTTGAGCTGATTCTGAAGGAATGGATACAGTTGCCACAGATGAAGAGAATGACAAAATACAGGCAAACAATCATTCCAGGGAATACAGGGCCCCCATATGCCATAATCCCATCATACATCACCATATTCCAGTCTTCTCCTGTCAAAATCTGAGCACAAAGAGTAAGTTCTCTAACCAGCCTACATGCAGCAATGCATCCTAATCTACACCGTCTTCATCATGATTAAATACATAATATTTGAAAAAAGATAATTTGTACATTTTATTCAAACAGAAATTCTAAAAAAATCTCCAGCACAGGGCTTAGTGGGTTCTGAGCTGGTAACTTCTTTGGTGCTGCAGCTCACTTTCTGGCATGTTGGCTTATCTTCTTATAGTCTAGGCCATCTTTATGTAAAGCAGTGATTATTTTTTATCTGATCCTCAGACAGTTCTTTGCCATAAGGTGCCATGCTTAATTTTCAGTAACCAGTATGAGAGAGTATGAGATTGATAACCAAATTTAATACACCTACTACCCATTCACACCTGACCTTATAACCCTAACAAGTCACATGATACCAGGAAGAAAAAATGGCTAACTGGGCAAACTTTACTCATCTTAGTTGCTAGCGGTTTAGACATTAATGGCTTTGTATTGAGTTATTTGACGGTACAGCAAATTTACACTGTTACACAGGCTGTAGATGGGCTACTGTTGTCCCATGAAAAGATTTAATCAATTATTTACAAAATTTGAGGGATGTACTCATTTTTGTGAGATACTGTTTCTAGATATATTTAATAAATGTGGAAAATTTAGATATATTTCATCTTTTAGCACTTTTTAATTGAAATATTTTAAATTTAAGCATCCACTTTCATACAATAATGTATGAGCCTCCATAATTCAGTGGTTCCCATGTGGGAGGCATAGCAAGTCAAATGAATTAAGATTAATAATGCATGTCACTTGTAATAGTTAGTCGGTACATGTGATTCGTCATTATTTTTAGTTCAGCAAGAAGTTACAGTTTGTATGAATTACCATGGTAAAATAAATTCAAGTGGCCTTTGTAGGTAAAAGAAATGTATATGTATATGTATATGTACCCAGACGTTTGGGATCTGGGATCCAGAATCTGATATTCTGATTATTCTCTCACAAATCACACAAAAAAAATCTTTAAGAAACATAACTCTTCACTTAGTGTAGATTGATGTGTGTAGCATAAACTAATGTAAGCTAATGTCCACCAACGTATAATAGTGTTAAGATAATTTATCATTTTAACATGAAATGTACTTAAAATAAAATGGAAATACAACTCAAAGGTAAGAATTTGAGTGTCATTAGTGATTAGTTTGTTTATGTCTTGAAACTTTTGATTATTCAATAATAAAATATGTATGTATAAGTAAGAGTATACTGTGAGAATGTACACTTATTTCAGAATAAATATCTTTAGCTAAATATATTAGATTCTGTGTTCTTATTTCTATGTGAAATTATTTCTATATTAACAATTCTAAATACAGCATTTGTTGAGGACAGCAAAAATTTGATCTGGAACAGTGATTTACAAAAATGCTTTGGCCAAATCAGCTTTTATAACTCAATTACTCAGACTGACCTGAAAACAAGTGAGAAGAGCCTGAGGAAAAGTGTCGAATGTGCTCCTCTTGGTCTGCATTTCATCAAAGTTGAACTTCCCACCAAACAGCTGCATGCCCAGCAGGGCAAATATTATGAGGAAAAGGAAGAGCAGCAGCAGCAGAGATGCAATGGACTTCATGGAGTTCAGCAAAGAAGCCACTAGATTGGACAGAGCTGTCCAGTGACTGCAGATAGCAACAACACAGCATAAAAATTAAAAAAGGCATTTGGGGTAATTTCTGATCCGATTCTAACCGATTTCTTTTTTGCGTACCGTGTGACTTTAAAGATCCTAAGCAAACGAACGCAGCGAAGCACAGAGATGCCAAGAGGTGGCATTATCTCCATCTCTACTAGCACTGTTTCCAGAATTCCTCCACACACCACGAAACAGTCAAAGCGGTTAAAGAAAGCCACAAAATAAGCCTGCAGGCCAAGACTGTACATCTTCAGTAACATTTCAACCGTGAAGAGAGACAAAAGAACCTTGTTGGCAATTTCTACAGGGAACAAAAAGGGCAGAAAAATGAACTCACATTTACATATAGTATTTTGTATTTTGAAGATACAATTGAAGGTACAAGCACACATCATAAATGAAGACCTATACATTTTTATTACAGGTCAGACCAGAAACTACTCAGAGACTAACAAGCAAGTTCTTAGTTTGACATTAGGGTCTTATACACTCACCGGCCACTTTATTAGGTATACATTAACACAAATCAGAAACTCAACGCATTTAGCTATGTACACATAGTCATGAGGACCTGATAATGTTCAAACCAAGCACCAGAATGATCTGGGAATTTCAGAATCTGCCGATGGACTGGAAATTTTGCACATAGCCATTTCTAGGATTTACAAAGAACTATCCAAAAAGGGAAAATATGCAGTGAATTGTAGTACTCTGGGCAAAAATGTCTTGTTGATACCAGGTCAGAGCAGAATAAACAGACAAGTTCGAGCTGATAGAAAGACAAAAGGAACCCAAATAAGCACTCATAACAACGAGGTATGCAGAAGAGATTCTCTAATTGCGCAACATGTTGAACCTTGAAGCAAATGGTTAGCAGAAGAACGGTGCCACTCCTGTTACCTACGAACAGGCAACTGAGGTTACAATTTGCATGGGCTCAGTCATTCCTATGGGAAAAATTGCTGCCATGGAGACCCCAGGTGAACATTCAAAAAGGTGTATACAAGCCACCATTACACCAAAATAGCTACTAATACTATATTTATTTTAGTGTGAATAACGACAACAACCTCAATAATAATAATTTAAATACATTTGAGAATATTTAGTATTGGACTGGATTGGATTAACTGTACAGTCGCGGCTGACTCTCGGTCACTTGATGGATCATCGATCTCCACACATTTCTGTCTTTCATCGAAGTGATCCATGAAGTATTTCAGCAGGATCGTGGAGTAGTTTACCATTGCTTTCTCCACCCCTCCCCATTTATCCAGGCTTGGGACCGGCGTGCAGCTGTTTCCAGTTACAGGGCCGGGGTGTTTTGCATACACTAGTCAATGACAATTTAAAGACACCAATTAACCTAACACGCATGTCTTTGGGCTGTGGGAAGAAACCGGAGTACCCGGAGTAAACCCACGCAGACACGAGGAGGACATGCAGACTCCACACAGAAAGGACCCAAGCCGTTCCACCTTGGTATTGAACCCGGTACCTTGTTGTTGTGAAGCAGCGGTGCTACCCACCGAACCACCATGCTGCCCTATTGATTATTACATAGCTAATATTCGAAGATGTTTACACTATATCATTTAATGTGTCTTAAGTATTATGAATGTACCCAAATAAGGCTAAACCACATAAATATGCATATACAGGGTGAGTCAAATGTCACAGAAATCAAATCTGCTGCTAATCTGATTGTGGAAATCGATTTCTTGACCACTTTCCCATTGGAAAAACCTGCCATTAATCCAAGATAATTCAAGATAGTGGCCATGTTCCAGACATAATCCAAAAGATACCTAAAAGATAAGGCCCACTCACCCATTATATGCTGGGGTATTCAGATGTGTAATTTTGCCTTTTGTTTTTGAAATAAAAGTGTGTTATGTGACTTTTGACTCACCCTGTATATTTAATAAAGCCCTAAGATATGCTGATTTGAATCTGATTGACAGGTATGACAGCAGTATAACATGAACCCAGGTTCAAGTGCCTGCATTGCCTTTTGGCCACATCAGACATAACATACAGACACATTTGCTGTGTCTGAGGGAGGGGAGGTTGGGAATAAGTGGTGGAAACCTGCAGTCCTGACCAGGAAGAGCAGGGTTAGACAGGGGAAAAAATACGTTTAAAAAAATTACATATTATTGTTTGCATAATAAGCAGTACAGTGTAAGTATTGAATTATTCTAATAAGTTCTATTAAACTTCTCTTAACATTCTAAAAGATTAAAAGTGGAGTAGTAAATACACACCCTGCACGTCAGTGAGCCAGACTGGCTGGTTATAGTGTTCTGATGCACTGAGAGCAGTGTTGAGAAAAACCAGAATTAATACCACCCAATAGAATGTCACTGATTTCACAGCTTTTCGACATGTCCGGCGAACTCCACGATTGTAGCGACGTAATGTGCGACTGAGAACACACACACACACACACACACACACACATACACACACATGCAGACATAGGAAAACACACACACACCCACATACATTTTTAACATATCTGATTACCATAACGTACATTAAAATAAGCACAAACCTGTTAATTGTGGTCTGGTAAAAGTATCAGATCTCTTCAAAAGAAAGAACTATACAGATTTAGAGCTGATAAAGCTAAATTGAAATTGAAATTGACCATAGACTTTCTGCACCACCTCAGAATCTAATCTCTTTTATTTGAGTAAACTTAAGAGCTTAAAACAAATCATGTCTCCCTGAGATTTTGTTTGGATGTTTGAAATGTCAATGAACCTGACAGATCAGATAATGTATGTGAGGAGCAGCTGCTTTTTGTGAGGACTATTACCAAGCCAACTAAAGCCAGAAAATGAATGACCTTTCAAAAGTGAGACCTCTAGAATATTTTTTCTCAAAAATCTTACTTTTGAAAAACAATGATACTCTTCAACCTCAGCCTGCCACCTGCTCTGGCGAGAAGCACCTGCACCTCATATATTAAACTGAAAGTTTCCCCTCCATCTAGTTAATGAATAAAAACACACTTTACTTGTAAAAGGTTGCTTTTAAAATGTTTTGAGTAGTTTCAATTTAGGAAAACATAAAGAAACAGTGAAAAGTACAAAAAATTGACCCATTTGGCCATTTGTTTTGAAGAAAATCAAAAATCGCCTTTTGACGTCATATATCCAAATATGGTAACGTTATGCATGATGAATGAATCAATTTTGTCCAAACAGCCTATCCAATTATAATCAGTTTTGTAGCTCTCAGTCTTTTTTTATCACTTTTATCATTAACTAGCATTAAGTGCATTTGAAATTTTCCTGTTTTTGCCATAGCCCCTCACATATGGGATGCTAAAATCAAATTGGAATGAATGGTACTCCAAATATGGAAATCTTAGGATGTTTTACTATAGTTAAACAAAAAAATGACTTACACAGCCAAACTCTGCTATCCAAATGTATGGTAAATGTATTGGTTCTTGATAACCTTAGAAATTGTCGAATTTGGTTCTTGACTCAAGAAATACTTTGAATAGAAATATTTGTCTTGGTTCTCATTGTCTGCTTGGTACTCTGCGCACTTGCTCAAAGTTGTATGTGTCATGCCACGCAACTCGTTAAAGCTGAAACTCAATTCCCGATGCATGATTTACGATTCAGTACCCAGTAACTTTTACTCAGTACCCAGTCCAATAACCTTTTCAATTCAATAACTGTTTCTCAGTGGTTTTACTGAGGTTTTCTTTATTTTACATCTACAATGCAGTATTCTTAGTGCAAATAAGTCTCTGTGGGTACTACAATGGCTGATGAATACAGACAACCCAAAAAGAAATAAAGGACTGAGTCCTCCCGATCATTTTCAGGCTGATTTGTTAGCATGAGCAGCTAACACTTTGAGTTAACTAACAGAGTGTTTTGCTTTTAGTTTTCACTTTCGATCCATTACTCACTAAATTGGATTACTAAAAAACAGGCACTGTGTTAATCATTTTGGCTGTAGGGTAATGTATATGTGTTATTGGTTCATGATGAATAATTATGATGGATTTGTCAGAACATAATCCCCATCCTAAATCAGGGAGAACCTAGGTTGTTAAAGGACGTTGGGTTCTTTGGTCTTCCCAAGGTTTCTTCTTTGCCACTTTGGTAATAGACTTGCTCAATTGAGACTGTGGGACTATATATTTGTACAACTGCCATAAGATAATGTTCTATTGTAAAAAGTGCTCTAGAAATAAATCTGGCTTGAAGTAGCTTGATACACCTGGAATACTGACAACTTTACACTGTTACACAGTCATTTGGAACAGAATTCTATTTTTTCCAGATAAAAATGCTAGTGGTTCAGTGCTAAGATAATTCAAAAATTGAGAATATTTTTTAAAATGTGTCTAGGAAACAATAACAAGCAACTTATTGTTTTCATTTGGTGCCCTTCTGGCTTTTGTCTACTTTCAGTAATTTAAGAGAAAACTCACCAGCAAGGGATTTTCATGATGTAAGCGCTGAAGACAGTAAGAAAGACCATGCAACAGAACACAAATATAATGAGAGCAAAGAAGAACAAAACAGTGTCTACTGCAGTGTGTACAGAGCACTTGAAGGAAATAATAAGACAGTAGCAAGACTACCAGCAAGGAATGACTTCAACTACCCAATTCCGACTGATATTTAGCATGCACAAACAACAAGATTCAATTTAGGCACCTAAAGAAAAGAGGTCTGTGTGTGATAATGTGTGTTACCAGCAAGCAGCCCAACAGTCAGTGTGCTCTTCGTCTATATTCTCTGTGTTCTCAGAGGCCGTTTCACTAGCTGGAAGACTTGCTACAGAGAAAGAAAGTAAGAGACAGAGAGCCAGACACACAAAGACAGACATGGAAACATGGAGGAAAAATGCAAAACAAAGACCAAGAGCGAGCAGCTCCTTTCTAATGTCAGTCCCACACTGGCAGTTATAAAAAGGCAGTCAATCTGAAACAGGATCAAGCAATTTAGTGTAAACCATATAGCAAGAGTGGCCCAGATATGATTTTGTACAATCCATGACAATTCAGAACATAAAGTCAAGGAACACTATATAGAGCAGGTTGCCAGACATTCTGATTTTCCGTACCATGGGTCTCGTTTGAGTGGGTGAACCAGCTGAACTTCCCTCGCTTTTTGTCAGCCAGGTCTCGCAAGGTCATCCCTATTGGGAAGGGACAGAAGATGAGCACTAACTATAATGTTCTGTTGACAGTTTAGACAAATAGGCACCACTTCTTTGTTGCTTAGCTGACAATAAGTAGGTTTTAAACGATGACACTCATGATGGGATATTTGTCGATTATATTAAACTAGAGAGCTCACGTCTGTTTCCGTCCTCATCAAATTCGTCAATGTCCTCGGCTTGCATGATCCAGTCCATGTATCCACACAAGTCTTCCTCCATCTGCTGTTTCTCCCTCAACTTCTGAAAGTCTCCACGTGCTTTAGCCTTTTCTCTCTCCTTAGAGAATTCACTGCGTACACGCACAAAGAATGAGTATAAACATAGATCACATGAGTAAACAACCACATTGAAGTCCTCTTATACTATGTTATGCATTTCTCACTTCTTACATGGTTATGTTGGTATGCTGTAATTCATCTTGATCTTTAAAACTACACAGGTATTTGTAATGTATTTTATTTTTCATTATTTAAACATACTTACACTTACAAAAACATAACTTCAAAACAGTTGCTGTTTTACCTAACTGGGTATGTAGCTGTTACCAATCAAGTTAAGTCTTATGTAAGTCTTATGTTAAGTCTTATGTAATAATGTAATGTATAAAACATTGTTTTTATATTATTCCTTGTAGATTAATCATTGCTTTTGTGTTCCAAATTCCAGTTTTGCTTGATATTTTTTTGACTCAACAGATGACACCTGATTATAATTACAAGCATGACAAATGTTCATTACTGTTTGTTTAATTTGATTAATTAACTTTGGTTATGTTTCTCAAAATAGACATTTACATATATCCAACCTCTCTGAGTTTGACCAGAGTGAGCATTATGGCAAGAATATATACATTTAAGATTTAAAAGTATGTCATGACATTGCAATGGACTGATTATCTGGGATAGGCACCGGAGCCCTGAGATTATGGGGCAAGTCTGTTTCTGCGGCAACCATCTGGTGATTAACTAGCATAATTATCACTATAATTTTTTTCCGTCAACCAGACTTCCTGTAAGTAAACATAAATTCACAAACTGTCTGTTGGTGTGGATTCCACTTACCCACTCAGTACACCCAAGACAAGGTTGAGGACAAAGAAGGAACCAAATATGACAAGGCTCACAAAATATACCCAGGGAAGTTCAAACCCTATAGCATCATTCATCTGCACAAAGAAAGTACACACGCACACACACACACACACACACACACACACACACACACACACACACACACACACACACACACACAAACACACACAC
>JAUZST010010591.1:0-12342 GCA_034779995.1 Parotocinclus haroldoi | reverse complement strand
ATTATAAATGCACCGATACCGTTGATTCTCATCCCAAATATAAATCGCTGCGTTTGGGTACTAGCCCACACCGAGTACCGATACGAGTATAGTAACATGACCGCTTTTACAATGACTTTGGTAACGTGTTTGATCCTCACTTTTAGACCACATGAAAATAACATCTGCATCACATCCTCCCATTGTTTGACTTAAATCCTTCTAAACAGCTAACAAGTCGAGATTTATTTCTATAGCGTTTTTTTTTTTTTTTTTTTTTTTTTTTTTTACACTGACGCATCGTCTAAAAGCTTCTGCTAATTCAAATCCCAAAGCGAGCAATCCTGTGGCGACAGTGGAAAGGAGAATGTCCCTAAACGTTATGAGGAAAGTAACCGTGGGAGAACCGAGACTCAAAAAGAGACCCGACCTAACTGTTAGGAGTCATTGCTTCTTCTCTGGCCTCCCCAAAATTATTAAATCGGTCTCTGTTACTGTGTCTTCGAGTACCCATTTTCTAATTGTTATGCAATTCTATGCATTTTTATTTCCTCTTCATTGTTTGCTAAACTATATATACTTGGTTAATCGTGACATATAACATAAGGATTCTTCCTTGTATCAGTGAAGACGTTTTTCCTTGCCACTGTCGCCCCAGGCTTGCTCAATTTGAACCCGGCTTTATCATTTGGAAGACGATCTTGAACGCTTATAGAAGTAAATCTGACTTGACTTGCCTTGATGTGGGCGTGAATACAAGTTTAAGGGTCAAGTCAAGGCTATGGAGTGGGCTTCAAACAGGTAGGTGGGGTCTGGCCCGTTTTAGGCAGTGCCTGCGTTGTAAATCATCATGTGGGAGTATTTGGGGATTGAAAACCAAAATGTACCAAGTATCACTCTTACTCACCGTTTCAGAGACGCTTCCAACTAGGCATGGGGGAGCACTGCAGAGCGCGCGCACACACACACACACACACACACACACACACACACACACACACACACACACACAGAGACACACACTGGCTTTATCTGATAAGAGTGTGGAAAGTTGCCAGACACCTCCACATTCCTCACTGTGATGAAGCTAACAGCATGACCTGAACGTACATTTTCCACATTTTCGCCACCGTCCTCCCTTTCGGCTCGATCTCCCTTTTATCTCCCACGAGTTTTTCCAAGTCGTATTTGTTTAGCTTATTATTATTATTATTTTTTTCCTTTGAAAACTCCGAAAGAAAGTTTTTGTCTTAACGGAAAGGAAAAATCGAAATCCGCTCGACTATTGGATCGGGGTGTTTGTTTTGGCTGCGAAAACGCAGGCCGATCTCTTTAGACTCCTTTGTTTCAAAAGGCCCAGTGGCTATCGCCGTCATCGTGTGAGATAGTCATGATGTCGTGGTTAAGGTCCAGAGCCCGCTGAGGACTGGGGAAGGGCAGTCGGTGCATCCACAGGTTTGCTCCGTTTTTAGACGTTTGGTGGTCAAGGCCTACGGCCGCCTAAACGACTGGCGTGGGCAAAAGCATGGGGAATGTGTTACAAGTGTGATCAGACAAAAGGGACTGAACAGACGGCTCTGCTCTACCTGCACTCTCGGGACCTGTGGGTTGGTTTACACCCCGTGGGCGATTGTGGGATCTTAACATGAGCCCTAATTGGCTGTTTTGCAGAGCAGCGTTGGGTAAAAACATAAGCAAGCGGCCTGTGTTTAGGCTCTGGCTAACAAGACGGGGAAACTTCAGGACTGGCTGTGAATAACCGAGAAGGCGGCAAAGAAGAGAGGGGAATCTGAAGGTTGTTTGAATCTGGCTGAACAGTAAAATATTAGATCAGACTTGTACTCCGGGGCAGAGTATTAAACTGCTCTTTTAGACTATAGATAATAGATTTTTTTTTTTAAGGCCAGTTGACGAAGCCTCTCCTTGCAGTATCTGTTACCCGTTATCCGTTACCTATGCTTTGTTTGTTTGTTTTGTAGTGCAAAAGAAATTCCACCGAACAGATGGATTAGACATTGAAATCCAGTTGGTGAGGCGACTACTTTAGTGCAGTGGATTAGACAATTGTTTAAGTCCAGTCAATAAACTTCTTCCAGCGGATGTCCAGCAGCTGAGGTCTTTAGTCCAGTAAATAAAGCTTCAGTTTTTGGTCGAATGGATGAGACTTTTATGTCCAACGAAGCGACCTCTTTAATCCCATGGATTAGATGTTTCAACAGATTAGACATTTGTTCCACAAGTCCAACAGATAAAGTGTCTTCTTCGGTCCGATGGATTAGACATTTGCTCTATTCTAATGCAGATTCGGTAGTCCAGTAGATTAGACTTGGTCCAGAGATTAACACCAATAGAGGTTGTAGGTATCGGTCTCAAATGCAGCTTAGTTTTAGGATTTGTGCCAGTGGGCAGATATGAGGCCGGGGTGCAGACAGACAGACAGACAGACAGACAAGACCGGTTGACGTGTAACTAAGACGGATGAATAGAAGGAAGCCAACCAGGCAAACATTTTAAATGGCTAGATGCATGGGTGGATGGATCCACAGCCAGATAAAGGGGTAGAAAAATACATGGCCGGCTCTATTTATAGCACGTTAATTGGATTGCTGGACGGAGATACAGCAAGACAGATGATCATAAGGATATAAAGACGCACCGAGTCTAAATAGAAAGAGCGAGCCCTGCGCCGATCCTCACCGAAACACCAAAATTATATAATGGCACAACAGCCTGCTTTATTTTCGATCGCATAAACAGGGCCTTCAGGCCCCAGGTCCAGATTGCAGGTCGGTTTTGAGTTTTTGCTTCAGTCGACAGAAACTCCGGGCAGGGCGGGAACACGTGAACGCTTCCACATGCTCGAGCAGCCACTGCAGCTCGGTGTGGTATGCCAGCTCGCTCTCTGGCTGCAGGTTTTTTTTTTTTTGATCTGGTGATCTGAGGGCAACGAGAGGGAGCTGGGCGTACAGCTTGGCACAGCCCTCATAGTTTCCCTGATCGGGAACACAGCTGTTCCTACACACGCCGGACTATTCAAGGGAGCGGAGGAGTTTATTTATAAATTGACTTCAACAAAACCACCACCACCCCCCCAGTTCTGCCAGACAACCTATCGGTTCCCACGCTGGGGACCCTGGGGGCGCCCTTGCCGTCCATGCATTCTCTGACCCAGCCACGTGGAACGTCGGCCATCGCAGACGTCCCGGAGGTGAATTAAATTTGAAATGCACCCTCCGTTGCTTATAGAACGTGGAAGGCGTTATTAGGGGCGGAGGGCTTTGCCGAAACCTCATCCTTCTCCCTCCTGTTTGCGTAGTGGGACGTACCGGGTCGGGGAATGCGGAATTTTTCTTTTTATCACACAGAACAGTTCTTTGTTCACCGTACTTAGGTCGTACTCTTTTTCCGTTCTGATGCTTTGGGTGTCTCAGACGTGAAATGCCAAAAACCACGCAAAGCTTTGTTTCGTAGCACCTACGAAGTGTGTGTGTGTGTGTGTGTGTGTGTGTGTGTGTGTGTGTGTGTGTGTGTGTGTGTGTGTGTGTGTGTGTGTGTGTGGGCCCAGGTGAATCGTTTGCGATTCCGTTTTCTGCCGGCGGGTGTCTCGGGGGTCCGCTTGTACGTTTCCTGCCATTCAGACGTGAATCCGATGTGTAGAGGACAGATTTTTACGGCCGTTGATATTGTTCCGATATTGTTCTCGGCCGCTGAAGCGAACCGACGCTCCTAATCTCTGTGACCCTTGACTATAAAGACTTTTGCCCCCAAGCTACCTGTAAAGCTCTCGAGTTCAGCAGCCGATCATAAAGACATCATAACACCGAGCACGAGTCAGCAATCTGATGTAATCGCACGCTCATCGTCCAGAGATGGAACCGAGTGTCCCCTGTAATCATCAGGAGGGCTGTAATTCACAACTGGCACGTCCGAGGTGACCTTTTAGCGCTGCTTAAACACAGAGCGTCGCCGGCAGCGCGGCGCTCGAGCCAGAGGCTGAACAGTCTAAAAATAACTCGCCGCTGACACAGCCCGACTCGAACCACGGCGCTGGGCTCGCGTCCGTGCTACATGCGCCATACAGGCAGTCGCCCTGCAGGGGCAAAGCACATCTGGTTCGAGCGGCGTTAGGGTTATTCTGCTGCGTTTCATCACCTTTTTTGTTCATTTGCTCGTTTTCCGTCCCCCTCCCCCATGTCTGGGAGATGTCAGTTGATGGGACACTTTAGAGACACCGGCTGACCTAACGAGTGTCTTTGGAACGCACGAGGACACACTAGTGCCATGGGGAGAACATGCAAACTCTAGAGAGAGCCAGGACTCAAATCCACAGCGAGCAATCCGAACAGACAATATTGCGTTAGTGCTTCCCTTAATGGTTTCAAAGCTGTCCAGGCTTTTAGGTCACAAAGCCAACGAAACTGTGACGCTCCCGCCACCGCGCTTCACAGGTGGCAGAGGTTAACATTTCAGTCCTCAATAAACCTACCTTGTGGTTTCTCGTCTAAAACGTTCAAGCAGACAGATCGTAATTATTGGAGAACAGTGAACTGGGAGATGAGTTGCCGGCTTACAACTGTTAGCGTTACAATTGTACGTGTACCGTTATCACTAATCGCATCTCGTCTTTAGGGCATGGCCTTCTCTCTGGAGGAGCGTCTGCAGCTGGGGATTCACGGTCTGCTCCCCCCTGCCATCTTGAGTCAGGACGTCCAGGTGCTGCGCATCCTCCGCAATTACAACCTCAAAAAGGACGACCTGGACCGGTAAGGATCTGGTTATACTAAAGAAAGTGCGTCCAGTGCAAAGTGGAAGCAGTGGGGTAAGACGGGCCCCAGTGTAGGGCCGGGTCCAACTTTTTAATAGCCGTTACCACTTTGGGGTCCCTTTGTTATGAAAAAAAACCTAAAACATTATCGACAAAACAGGGATCAGCAGGAAAGGTTCTCGCCGGAAAATCTTTTGATCATGTGATCAGTCCATTTCACGTTTTCAGAAAACCCCCGAAAGGTTAAAAAAAAAAAGAGTCCAGAATTCTTTATAAAATATATTTTTTAAAAAGGACTGGGTTTTGTTTCATATTCGATCTGATTTTAGAGTCGAGCCGACCGAAGGTAATGTTGGCCGTCGTTTTCTAAGGAAGCAGTTAAAAAGTTGGGGGTGTCCCGTCTGCTTTCTGGCACCCTGTCGCTGTTCTCATTGCTATCCCGCCCTAATTTTTACCCTCCCTCTTCACTTTGGGAACAAAGTGCTTGACAGACATCCGATTTACAGCCAGGACCCCGCATGAGCCTTGTCATAATTCAGAGTCCCTGATGAACCCCTCTCGTTTCCCATGCAAGTCGCTCTCTCGCTGGCTCGCACTTTCGCCCTATTTCTGCTCCTTTCGCGTTTGCTCCCTGTGTCTGTGTTTAGATTTTTCCGCTGACGTTTCGGGACAGAACGCGGGCGCCCTTAAGCCCTGTGCATTCTTTAACTCGCCGCTGGATTCCCACACCATCAAAGCTGTTTTAATCAGTAATCAGGGAGTTTGGGGTCTTTTAGGAGAGCGCTCAAAACAAATGTTTGTGTTTAGTCTGACGTTTCTCGTGAGAAGTATGCGAGGGACGCTCTGCGCAGGGCACACGGCCTTCTAGGGCGAGCCAAAGAGCGAAAGAGTTTTAAATAAGAGCTCAGGCGGAGAGCCGGATTTGTGCTTAAGCATTTTTGCTGAACGAAAGCGGAGCACGTCAGATCATCCTGGATTTATGGACGGGCAGAAGGCTGTGAGCGGGCCAGGAGAAACAAGTAGCCGTTTCAGTTCAGAACAGTTAATCAGTCTAATCACCGATTCTTCTAATCAAGAACTAGACAGTCCACAGTTTAAATACACTCGTGTGAGGTTAATTGGGGTCTCTAAAGTGGTCCTTAGTGAATGTGTGTGTGTGTGTGCCCCTTGCACCCAGAGTTGCTGGGTGGGCTCCGGATGGCCTTCGTCCCCGTGTGGATTAAGCAGAAGATACGATGGATTTTAAGATAAAAGCAATACAATAAATTAAAAAATGTTGCAACAGCTGATCAGTTTTAGAAGAATTTAGAGGGGAGTTTAAATTCGCCCATGCATTTTAGGTCATTAACACTGATCCCTTCACTCACCGGCGTAATCCGTTTCAGGGGCTTGATCGGCATCATGAGGCACAAGGTGCGAACTAACGGAAAGCAGTCTTAGTGATATTAGAGAATAGTCCCTTACGCGGCACCCGTCACCGCGCGCCTACATACAAAATCTGGTTTCGTGTGACTCGGGGCCTGAATGCAGGGCGTCGAGCAGAACCCTGTGGGACACCCTGGATTTTGCAGCTTGTAATCCCGAGCCCCGAACACGAGGAGAAAGCGGACGCGTTACCACCACAATTAAGAACAAAGCCGGCATGTTTACACAAAGCTACCGGGGTTTTACTGCAAGCTCGCCTTTTGTTTTCGTCCAGGGTGTGACCTTTGACTGCTTTTATTTTCAAACCGGGCCGGCTTGGGGTCTGGATTAACCCACCAAAAACCACCAAAAACTACGTTGGGAATCCAGGTCATGAAGGCAGATATCGGTCTATCTATAATCACTGGATGGAATCTGTTATGATTTCATAGACCGGTACGTACACTGCTCACAAAGATTAGGAAATACTTCCAAATGAAATATCCCATAACGGAATATCCCCTGTTTTTTGTGCGCAGTGTAGTAATGTTTTCGCATCGCAGAGTGAGTGGTTTGAACCTTCTTAAATGGCCTTCAGAGTTCAAGATTTAGACATCGGTGAATCCTCAGAGAACGTTCCGGAGAGAAGACCACCATTGTGTCCAAGAACTGGAGCATTTTGCTCCAACATTTCTCACCCTCCGTCGAACTTTCTTTCTTTCCGTGTTTCTTGGGAGCTGAACTTGTGTGTAAGGATGAATTACGGGCGCCTGGCTGGATCTCACTGATGCATTTTGGGATTCGGAGTCAAATAATAAATGGGTCGTGGTGGATAACGGGATTTTAAGTAAATAAAGAGATCCATGGATGAATGAGCAGCTAGATAGACAGGTGTATAGCTCTAGAGATGGCTTGACTGATAATCCGTGGGTTAAGCTGAAGAAGAGGCTGATCCCGGAAGGTCCAAAATCCTAAACAATAATCGTCATTCCCCTCTTCTTTCAGGTATGTTCTCCTGATGGGTCTTCAGGACCGTAACGAGAAGCTCTTCTACCGAGTCTTGATGTCTGACATCGAGCGCTTCATGCCCATCGTGTACACGCCCACTGTGGGACTCGCCTGCCAACAGTACGGCCTTGCCTACAGGAGACCCAGGTAAGATTTTGTCTAAGCGGAAACGTACCCTTAGGGACCGGATTCATAAAAGTGTCCCGAGGAAAATAATCGTCCTAAACTGTGCCTTTTAAGTTCCTCCTTGAGAAAAATAGATTTCCTTCAAATAAGGATCTTTTCGAAAGGCCGGATCACCTGTTGAGTCTTGGGGAGTTTTTCCTTGCCACTGTCGCCCTAGGCTTGCTCAACTTGGGATTGGCCTTTTAAGATCATGCAATATTGTAAAGCCGCTTTGAGGCGATGCTCCGTTGTAAAAAGCGCTATGGAAATAATTGAATAAAAATTTAATTGAACTCTGGCAGCTTGGTAGAGGTGGGATTTGAACCCTGGACCTTCTGGTCCATAGTCCAGTACCTTAACCAGTAGGTTGTTGGCCACAAATAAGACGAACATGCTTTTAATTAAAACGTTTAAAAGCCGTTCGAGTGACGGTCGACCGTAAAATACAAACACTGTCTACGTAAGGAACGCTAATGGCATAGGTGCTGCCTCAATTTGTATTTTAGACTGAAGTTTTACAGGTTTTTTTATGTTGTAAGATGTAAACTGTAACGTAGCTTAGATTTTAAAAAAAACAAAAAACTCAAAGATACTCTTCAGGGAATAATGAACATTTTCTTGATGTTTTTTTATGGCGAATTGCATTCCAGAACACTATCAAGGACTTCTTGGTGTTTGTCTTAAGAACCTTTGCAAGAGTTTTTTTCATAAGAAGCCTTTCGTGAAGCCTTCTAGTCCTTGAGCCTGGTCACCCGAGGTGGGTTTGCAGAACCGAACCGAATCCCCACTGTTGAGTCTGGTTCAGGTTCTGTGCCGCTTTGGGACTGGTTTTCCTCACTTCCCGGGGATCTGGTTGCTTAAACTGCAGCCGGATCATGGGTGGATCCAAAGACACGTCATTGAGCTTCTGACATGGCCACCAGAGTCTGCAGGGCTAGTTCCCTTTAGCCCGTGGGCCAAACCGAAAAGAGAGGAGCGTCGAGAGCTTCAGTGCCGAGGAGCGTCTCGGATTCCTCCCATAACATCATGAATTACAGGAGAAGCCCCGGCGCTGTTACGCAATCGCAGGTCCTCAACGCCGGGCTTTGTTTTCCTTTGAATGAGCCCAAATAAAGGATTGACGCCTCTCATATTTTCAGCGCGAGACCAAGCTAATTAAGCACATTTCTACCATTCCGAAGCCGCGCCGTCATCTCGAGCTTTTGTTGTGTGCTTTTTTTGGGGGCGCCTGAGGGCAATTTAGAGTAATTCTACGCCCAGGACATCGTCTTTAACCGTGACCTTCAATCTTCATCTCTTTTCCTTTCATGTTTCCCTGCGGAGTGAGGGGAGCCCGAGAAGCTCTGATTACCCGCCCGAGGATGAAACGCAGTGTAATTACCGTAAACGAGGGTGATTTGGGATTGCAGGCTTGACGAGCGAAGGCAGGAGATCTGTGCAGCTCGCACACCGAGATTTAATTGAAGAGGGCGTTTTGGGAAGACTGTTTAGGGAGACTCCGGGAAAACTTCAGAGGACGCCGGGTGGGAATCGTCTTTTGTGACGAGAATCATCGTTTACGTTCAAGCCAGAATCCTGCCATTGCGCCGATTACAGCCCGTGCAAACGTTTGGAATCCTAGGCGTCAGATTTGGGGGGGAGGTTCTCAGACTGATTTGGTCGCGTGCGGCTCTACCCCCTTCTGCCTTACCTTATCTTGGCCGGATCCTGTTTGCTGTTTTTCAATATATATATATATATTTTTCTTTTTTTGTTAAAAAAGGAGCAAACCCTTGACAAAAATGCCATTTACGTAAGTTGCAACCCAAAGAAAGATCGTGTCCCTGCTTCACGGAACAGATTAACAAATTACAAACCGTTACAAAATTGGCCGGTATGTAACGTTCAACGCTAGAAAAGTCCAGTTTGTTCCCAGAGCCCTTTTTAACAAAGGCGCATTTTCTCGAAGCAGCTTTCCAATCTTATACGATCTTAAAGGGCCGGTCCCAAATTGAGCGGGCCCAGGGCAGACAGTGGCAAGGAAAATCCCTGAATGTAAAAAGAAGAAACCTTGGGAGGAACCGAGACTCAAAAAGGATCCCCGACCTCCTCGGGTGGCCCGGACGTTACCTGAAAGAACGGAGTTGTGGTTTTTGAATCCGCTTAAATCAATGATGTAATTGAAAATTTGTAACGAAAGTCAAAATAAACTAACGAAATAGATTTAGTCCTCGGCGGCAAGTTATTGGAGGCGCATGGTCTCCTAATTACTCTGGTGGGACTGGGTTCTGTTGATGGAGACCAGTAGAGTGGTGCTGATGTGGAGGAACATCCGAGTGTGCGGTGCTGGAACATCAGCTCGGAGAGAAAAGAGAAAATGTAGTTACTTATGGGTTAATACTAGAGGCGCACAGAGTCAGTTATCACTCCCCGATGCCGTGTGCAGCGCGAAACTCCGGCACAATTTTGGCAGTATGACCCACCTCTGATTTGCCCGTGTATTAAGCGCTAATAATTATTTAGAGCCCAATTTCTTACCGTATTCTTAAATGTTTCGGTAACAGGTCAGTTAATTCCCAGACTTTGAATGCTGGTATATACACAGACACCTGGCAACTCTAGACGTTAGGTGAAATAACAAATGGAAAGGTCGTCATGAGTGCAAAATAAATGGGACTCTTTAAGGGCTCGGAAACAATCTGTCTCACTAAAAATAATAATAAGAAGAAGAATCTAAATACATCTACATAAAAGTGTGACCAGTGTTACACGGTGCCGCCTATAGCCAGCCTTCAGAGTTTCATTTCGAGTTTAGGCCACACACTGCGGCCCAAATACGTGTCAAGCTGTGACATTTGGGCTTCCTTTTAGATCCTACGTCCTCGCCCGTGAGTGTTTTGGAGAAACGCAGACGGCAGCTTCGGAGAACGTTGACCTTTGCGGTCCTTTTTACGGCTCGTAATTTGTGCCGAAGCGTCCGGGCCACACACCCGGAGCAGCTCGTGAACCCGGCGTGAACAAACGGCAGACTTTCAGGCGGCTTTGAAGGGAGCGGAGGGAAGGGAGCGGCCAAATGAAATCTAGGGTTCCCATGCCCCTCGTGTTCATCTGCTCCGGGCGATAAGGGGGCCCAAAATCAAAAACGAGGAGAGACGCTCGGTCGAAGGTTCAGAGTTAGAGTGAAACGGTCGACTTGTTTTGGGACGTTCCCTTAAGAGGTTAGTGCGCCCCGTCAGAGACTTAAAGATGCCTGCGTAAACACGGAGTGGATTTATTCAGGTCTTTTCCTCGCGAGTTTGTTACAGTTCATGAAAGGGGTGAGAATTTGGGCTGTCCTGCAGCATTACGGTAACCGTTCCGATCTCCTTACGATAATAAGGCAAACGTCTTGACGCACTATCCGAGATGGCATGTACCTCTCTCTGGGCCACCTAGGCACCGGACCCACACACCAAAGTCCATAAAGAGTCCGTCTAGGCCACCCAAGCAGGTCGGGTCCCTTTTGCATCTTGGTCGTCCCAAGGTTTTTTTTTTCCTTCCTTTTTTTTCCTTCGGGGTTTTTCTTCCTTGCCACTGCCGACCCTAGTATCGTTAGATTCGTCTAACAGATAAATGTTTATGTATCGTCGTGAGGCCCGGACGTCCCAACGAGGACAGAAAAGCCTGATTTTTGCATGGATGCACCCGTTTGTTTTGACACTTTCTTTTTTAAAGAGCCAAAAGATTTGCCTGATTGCTGAAGTTAAATTTAGGAATGGCCGTCGAGGTAGCATTTATTAGCAATTAGGAAATTGCCATTGGTATTGGTATGAGGGGTGTAGCGGGTTCCTCTATGGGTCGCTTAGGTAGCAGTCGTCTCTGGAGGATCCTCTGTGGTAGCTTGACCCTGATGAGTGCACTGTTGTATTTCGCTCGATCGTGACCACATCAGTCAGCCTGCAGTTCCTTAAATTCGTTCCCCGTCTCGGGAGATGATGGAACGGAGGTTTTGGACGGGCTTTCTAACAGTTTCTAAAAGAACTGACGAGGCCAAAGCGTGCGTTATGAGAGCTTGTAAAACCACTGGATACTTCATCATGCTTGTTTTTCTCCCTTCTCAGGCACAAGTCAGTCTTGCCACTTTTGTGTTGTTCAGCAGGCCGCACAGTGGGTGTCCGGTTAAGGGCGAAATTTGGGAACGACCTGCGTCGCACTTGGCCGAGCAGCTTCAAGCCATGACGCTCCCTCGACCGGGTGTCACAGTTGGGCCGATCGGAAGTCCTGTGGGACATCGCGGCCCTCTTCACCAAACGTTCTGTGTGGGTTCCTGTAACTAATGGCGCGTTTGCTTGATCTTAGTGTGAACGTGCCTGTCTTTGGCTTTCAGTCCAGTTAATTCAAAGGGTCCGCAAACCTCGGCCTCGTTTCTGCCGCGAACATCTGTCTACCGTTTGCTTGCGTAACCGGCGCAAGAATGCTGTCCCGGGACACGCGTTAAATCGGAGCGCCTGGATCCCCGCCAAAACTGAAACGGTCTGGGCTCGTATTGGGATCCTGTTTGCACTGCCGTGTGTCTGACGGATTCGTACGCGGCCCATAAAGGGTCCGAACTGCTCTTTATTCTGCTTTTTACAAGGGACAAGCGGTGCGCCCTTCCACCCCGCTGACTTTTAAAACTGGCTCCACGACTCCCTTTCTATAACAAACCAAAAAAAAAAAAAAAATCCGTAAATCATAGTCACACACGACTGGTAAGGGATCCATGACGGTGGTTTTCTGAAGTCACGACTGATGTTATTTCCATATTTCATTCGGTCTTATTAGTTTCTAAAATTGCCCGATGGACGTAATGCGTTTGAATTTCGAGTTCAGCGTCCAGAGGTGACTCTGAACCGACCCTTTATGATTCATGGGGATAGAAGGAAAATGTGGCTGCGTCGTATCCCTGCCGAGGTTTCTCACTGCCACAGCACACCAGATTCATCTAACAGAGGTGTGTGTGTGTGTGTGTGTGTGTGTGTGTGTGTGTGTGTGTGTGTGTGTGTGTGTGTGTGTGTGTGTGT
>JAUZST010010590.1:0-12342 GCA_034779995.1 Parotocinclus haroldoi | reverse complement strand
ATATATATATATCTGGTTTCAAACATCATCGTAGGTGGTATATGGAGAAAGTTGCAAATTAAGCTAAACAATACATATTTTCTTGTATCCATCAAAAATAAAAAAAACCCTTGCAATTAAAATGAATAACTAGAAACAAGTTTACAATTGTAAACAAAATGCTCTATTGTAAATTCACCATACACTAAATAATTGAGTGAAAACGATGATTTTCCCTGAGGGATAATTCAAAATAATGTTTGCTTTTCATGAATAAAAAAATATAACGAATAACTGAAGGGATATTTGGTCTCCTGTAGTTAAAATAAATGAGCAGGGTTAATAACGGTACTCGAAGAAAATTTGCTATTGTATAAGTACTACTAAATCTTAAGTTCTATCTTGTATTGAAAATGAAACGAGCTCTCTGAGAACGGTAGACGTGTCTGTAAGAATGGGTTATGTATGCCCTCTGGTGTTCAAAAGGTACAACTGCTTTAGATGGCGTAACAAACAGACCCTCCATGACTGCAGCGCGATGCATCCCGTCATAGTGTGGTGTTACATTCCTCCTGTTACAATGTTATAACATGAGCCAGTGAGTCTATACAAATAAGCTCCACTGAAGTTTAAAGAACTTTTTAAATGAATTTGCACAATTTTGAAAGCAGGTTCGAGAGCCAACCTAGACTGCACTGAAGCTTGTGGCAAGTGGACTGTGGTTAAGGCTACTAATTGTTCTCTCTCTGACAAGCTGCTAGCATACACCCTCAGCTCAGCTAGATCAGGCCTGCTAAAAGCCAGTTGCTCTCTCTTTCTTCCTGCTAACACACAAACACAAGCCCACGCACAATCCTGTAAGCACCAACACACAATCTTTAATGCAATACCTCCTCTTGTTGAAACTGTGACAGCGCGTCTGCTTTACACATCACCACCAAGCCCACACATTTCCCAACTTCCCAGACACCAAGACAAACAGTCCACTTGCTGTTTTAGTCTTCTAAGTCCTGATCAGTACTCCTGCTTTGGGAAATTCCAAACCTATTGTAGGACCCAGTGTCCTCATGCCAAGCAGTCACCGTAAAGCAAAGCAACAAAAAGCAAAGCAAACAGCTGATTCTAGGGACAGGACAATCTAATGCTGAGCACTGACATTGTTCGGTCTGATATAAGCTTGTAAATGTACATAAGATCACAGCTCATTTGGTGTGACGATAGCTGAGCATCACTGATGTAAGCAATAACCCAATCCTTTTAAATCATGTGAAGTTTCTAAAGTTTTCAAATACAGGCACCCTAAAAAATGGACTCTGTGAGGCTGAGGACACTGAATTGCACATCGAGCGAATCCACAGGCCAATGTTTGTTTGATCCACATTTAGATATGAGTTGTTGTTGTGAGGATTTGATTTTTTTTTTGGACGCTGCTAATGCACAAAAACAGCAACAACCCAATAAGCCACACATTTTCCTTTTGGTTACTGGGGTTAAGGTTATGGTTAGGGTATAGGTCTAGCATTAATAAGTCAGCGTAATTATGATGTCTATGTGAAGTCCCTGAAACATACCATTACCAAGTGTAGGTGCATGCACGCGCATGTGAAACAAGTACAGTGTGTTTGCCCAGGTTCACATCAGACGTGGTTTGGTGCCGAAGGGCTTTGTCTGCTCCCAGTACTCTTTGGCCCTCGAGCTGCACTGTCCCAGAGGACAGTTAATCTTCTGACAAGCTAATGCTCGCACACTCGCTCACACACACACACACACACACACACACACACACACACACACACACACACACACACACACACACAAAAAAAGCGGTATATTTATCAATCCACTGTCAACCACAGGAGGATTTTAAATATTTTTCATCACTTTTCTTTTTCCACTTTTCTTAGACTTAATTAGATGTCGCCACATTAAGTCCCCTGTACATTCATTCTATCCTTTTTTATTAATAAATGTAAACCTTATAACACATCTCAATTAAAAAAACGGGTGAAAATCAGAATCATAGCTCACAATCTATACTATTCACACAGGTAGATTGTTTAGATATGATGTAATATAATACATAAAATGCAATTGTCAGTTTCCACTGTTGCCTCTGCCTTATGCCCAATAACCAGTGCACCACACCTTTACTCTGGAGCTTGTGGGTGGTGAGTTCACATGATCCTCCCATGTTAGCATTTCAGACTGAGCACAGCCACCAGGCACTCACCGATGCACCATAGCCCCAATCCTGGCTCCAGGGGTAGGTCCCGCTAACCCTCTTCCGGGCTGTGTACACACAGTCATTCTATTAATGAATTAATTCTATATTGAATTAATTAAATGTGGCATATAAACACCAGTAATGAGTTTCCATATAAAATGAGTTATATAATTTACTAAAATAACTTGTTTAATGTTAAACAATAAAGGACATCAGTAGATTGTATGGAGACAGGTCAGTTATTTATGAATATGAAACTGAAGTGAAACTGTTCTTGTGTCTTGGCAATGTCAGACTATTCAAAATAAGACGTGTTCATTGACTGGATGCTGAAGAAGAAGAGCAGTGACTTGTTTTTCCCCTGTTAGCCAATCAGAGTGCAGATTTTATTTAAGCATGTAAAGACTCTGTCTCTTTGATATCAAATAACAATAGAAAAAAGTTAAGTTTATGCTTAACGTTGTCAGGTTTTGAAAATCATTTACGAATTCACCTTACCCCCGAGTCCCAGTCTAACGATGATGATCTCCAAACTGTACTATTAGACTAAACCCTTATAAAGAGTACCATACAACTGAGCCAAGTAGTTAAGATCTAATGATCTAACCGTGGCAGCTCAGAAAAGCCTGGACATGAGCCTCAGAGCCACCCCTGTCCCTGAATGTTGTGGTCATTTAGATGACAGCAGTAGTAGGAACTGCCCCATCAAACACAGCTTGGTTCACAGCCAGGGGTAAATATGAAAGCCAGTATGTAAACACAGAAAAAGGAGGTCTGTATGACACAGAGATGTTGTTTCCCTGAGGCAACAACGGCAACAGTGACAGCAGTACATCAAATGCACACAAACTGTGGTCTGAATATTAACCACAGCTTCAACGACCTGGATTCCTGCATGAACTGTGTATGTGATCTAATTTGATTCAAATCTCAGTACCGCATATATGTGTTCTTCCTTTAATAACGTCACAATCGTGGACTAAATTGTTGTTATTCTTCCCATTTGTAAGTCTGATCAGCAGTTACAAGGAAGTACATTATTGTACATGTTATTATGAACAGGATGTTTATGGTTACACTGAGAAAGGTAAACAGGTGGAGATGGATGGATGGATAGACAGACAGGCAGAGAAGCAAAGAGGCAGGCAGGCAGACAGGCAGAGGGATGAACAGATGGACAGACAGACACACAGATAAATAGATGGATAGATGGACAGACAGACAGACAGAAAGATAGACAGATAGATAGCCAGACAGACAGATGAACAGAAAGACAGATAGACACATAGATAGATGGATAGACAGACAGACAGATGAACAGACAGACAGACAGATAGACACATAGATAGATGGATAGACAGACAGACAGACAGATAGACAGATAGATATATTCATAGATTGTACAGAATGAACCCAGAAATGACCGGCACAATACAAATGTTTATCTATGAACTATAGAACTATGAATACTCTATTAATAATAAGCTATAGATACATGTAAAAATAATTAATATAATAAATAAATATATAAATAAGAAATTCTATCTACACTGCATTATAAGGCAGTAAAGTAAGTAAGGTGTAAGTAAAGTGGAGAGTCTGAAATGACCAGAAGTGTACATGTACATGATGTACAGTGAAATGTCATGCAGTGCAGAGAAATAAACCTGTGATTTACCATGATTTAATGGGTAAATCAGAGCCAGACGATTTTACAAGATTAATAGCAGCCAATTGGGATTGAATGTGTGCAGAGCTGCTGTCCAATCAGAAAGCTGCTTTGCCACGCAGTAAATAGACAGCATAATGGAGATATGTATTATATATAGAGGGGGAGAGAAAATATTAAAGGGAAACGGATTAATACAAAAAGAGAGCGGGAGGCAGACTGACCGAAAGTGGGGCAGATAATAAAAGAGGGAGGCAGATTAGGGGAAGCTCAGTATACAGAGGGAATGAGAGTGAGAAAGTGACTATATTGCTGAACAGTACAGCTCATTTCCACTTTGTATTCCACTCCAGCACTTGGTCCTCGTTGTCATTGCGGTGCAGGGAAACACTACGCTCTGCAAGTCTGATTGTGTTTCCTGCTCATGCACACCTGATTAATCACACAGAAAGCTTGCTAATTAACCGACGACTTATACCGTGCATGCTGGATTAAATACAACAAGACAATGGGGTGTTTAAATCGTCTGTGTTAAGCACCATGGCTAAACGGAGGCCAGGCCAAAACATATATGGGGTTCAAAGTAATTCTGAAGCAGTCGTAACTTTTTCCTAAATAGAATTTATAGTAACCTTATACTCAGTAGGGGTTAGGTTAGGGGACCATGTCGAAAACTTGATTCTGTGCTCATTGGACCATTTGGAAGTATGCTTTAGATGAGAACGTGGTGGGTCATTTCCAGAATAATGAGGCATTCTCTTTGACACCCAATGACATAATGCTCCAAAAATAAATGTGGAGCCTTTTTTTGTACAGACCAAACTGATGATGCTATTGTGACAATAAAGACATAGATTTGTCCTTAATACCATAAGTGTTGCACATAAGGAGGAGCTGTAAAAACAGTGATGTTTACGACAGTGATAATTACACATAAACTTTCTTTTTTTTTCCCAAGATCAACTCCTTAATTCTCTCAAATGACTTTGTTATTTGAGTAAATATGAACCAAGTCCATTAAGTAATCATTTACTCATCTCCAAATTATGACGTGCCAAAACATCGCGGGGTGTGCTAGAGGCTGTGAGTTTCTCAAAAAACAATCTGCACTATCTGCGTTATAAATTAAAAATAACACACAGACTGCAAAATAAATGTGTATGTACAATTACTTTAAAAGATTTTTTTAGCTGTCATTTAGCTGTCCTGAAAAGAGAAAAGGTGCCAAAAGTAGAGAAAGCTATATAAGGATGCCAGAAGAATAGAATTTATGATTATTTTTAATAAAGTTTGACAGTGATTATTTCACCAATTAAAAAAAAAAAAGTTGTGAACCTTGGGGGGTATTGGGGAGTGTTCCAAAACAATTCAACGTACGGGAACACCAATGACATTAAATTTAGGGCATGTGCTTTTTATACATTATTCATAATCTTAATACTTTTATAAAAATGTCCTAGGTCGTTTAGCCATTTAAAAAAAATATATATATATGACATTCAAATCAGAAGGCTGCACATGGCTGGAGGGACCTTTTTTGGCAACCAGCATTTGGAACGTAAAGCAGTCGAATGTGGTTTTATTGTACGCATTCTGAATTCTGCTGAATTCATTAATTTACTTTCTTATCTGCTTAATCCTGGTCAGGGTCGTGGGACAGACAGCACCTAGTCATAGGCACAGGGCACAAGGCAGGAAGAAACATAGACAGGTGTCCAACTGCTGTGCCACCGTGTCGCCCCTAGAAACCGTTATTACCATAAAACGTGTTTAATGATGAGACTGACAATGTTGTGTTCATTCACAATCACACTTTGTAATACAACAAACGTTTATGACCAGTACATTGTGACCTAGAGTTTGGCTTGCTGGGAAAGTAATACAACAAGAAACCCACATATTACATGTTGCATATATAATAATATTTGTATTGCTTCTTATCTGCAAGTATCAGATGGACTATGGGCTAAAAGTGTCTCAATACTTAAGGCTTTGGACCACTAAATAGTTGAGTTAAAACCCCACCTCCACCAAGCTGTTGGGTCACAACTGGGCCCTTTGGCAAGATCTGTACACGTCTTATGTGACAATAATTGGGAAAACATACACATAAGCTTCAGACCTGGCACTACAGACGTCTGGGGCCATGGAGCGCGACCTTCGTTTTCATCCATTACGTAGGTCAACCATCTGGAATTATTATGAGAGATGACAAAGAAGATAACAATGGATGTAGAAAACCCCGCGTTACTGTTGTGTGTGAACATCCAGATATTTGCCTGCAAGGAATGTCCTACTAAAGCCATAATTAAGATCATTGCAAATTATTTGGCAGGAAACGTTAAAACTAGGTCCACATGAATATTGGGAAAATTAGGATCTGCTGAAGGACAAAGAGTTCTTGCTCTAATTCAGACGTCAAATCAGTCCCCATTTTTTCTATATATAGTGAATCTATCACTCGCTTCAGATGGCATCATTAAAGCTATGTGGTCTGGTTTTTAAATAAAACACAGAATTAAGTTGTCGTCACCAGTTTAATTCCCACTGAAGCAACACTGTCTGGTGCTATAAAGATATCAACCTTTCAATTTTTAAGCTGTGGGACCTTTTTTTAAAATGCTCTTGGCCCAGATGACTGAAGTTCTTAATTGACTTGTTTGGTCTTGCCAAACAAGAACAGACATGGACTATTTACTCCTCTAACATCTGTCCCAGTATGTTTAAACACCAGCACGTCTGCTGGACATCAGAACTGGATGTGTTCGGTTGGGAGTGCATGGGTAGATACCCAGAGACGGACGTCCACTTATCATTTTTACCCCATTGCGAATGTAAGACATAGAGCTGTCCACCCACAAGGCACCGTTTTAGAGTAAATTTAACGTGAAGGTGAAATGACAAAGCCTTGACTTTAACATCATTGGCCAGAAGCCTCTGATAATCAGCCTCAGCTAATCTAGTTCATGCTTTTTATTGACACTTGGCATTTACAGTATTTAGCGGACTTCAAACGGAGCCGCTCCTGAGCTTTTAACCCGGAGCTGTGCTTGTGATGCAAAGGTCAGATGGTGTGGTCAGAGAACTCTACGATGGACAAGGTTCCTGTCTGCCGGTGCCCGGTGAATTACACAATGGGTTCCATAAATTGTTCGTTTAACGTCACATCTGCGTTTGTTCAGTTTTATTTAACTTTAACGTTTAATATGCCCTTGATCGCTTGGTCCGAATCACTGAGATCACAGCTTTCCCTTTTTTTTCTGGGAAGATCCTAGGCCTTAAGATTTGGAATAGGAAATAAAAACATGTCTCAGATAAATGCAGTTCGTTTCTGAATGACAGAAAATGAGTATGAGGGACCTTTTGAGACACCTGCTGACAGAAAAGAGAGTCACAGGCTCAGAAAACATGGTAACGTTTTCATTTTCAGGACGTGTTTTTTTAAATGTTGGAAAAGTTACAAAGATAAGCATGTCTGCATGATAGAGATCAGTACTAAATGTTTTCAAAAAATAAAGTGTACCTGTGTGCCAGTAAGGTGTACAGGTGTTCCAAATAAAGTCCTCAAGGAGTGTAGATAAAGATTATTTTGATTATTTGTCAACCAGCACGGCAACATAAATCAATACATAGGATAGTCAGTTGTTCAGTTTTACCACCTTCGACTCCATCCCTGTGCTGAGAGCAAGAAATATCCAATATCAGCTCTGGCCAGACCTCTGATCTCAGTATCGTTATTAATAATGGTATTATTACTGACCTAATTTTACATGCTGCAGATTGAGTGGATTCAAGCCTTAAGCGACCGCTGAAACCTGCAGCTCAATTATTAATGAAAGTTTGAATCTCTCTCTTTGACAACAGAACCAGGAAATAGATCTGTCTCACGGGAGATTTTAAGTGCTTCAGGGTTTTAAAAAATGCCATTCAAACAGGCATTTAGAGAGACACAAACACACACCCAACTAAAACCGACTATCTGGTTCCAGCAGCACGTTAAGCCTTGGCCTATATTAGACGGTGAACAGTAAGTTCTCGTAGCGGATGTGGGAGAAATGTTCAGGAGTAACAAACTGAGCCACTTTAACAAAGACTGGGTTAGAGCATCTGCTAAAAAAAACAAGGCTTATTCCGTTCTGACTGGTCTGATTGGACGGTAAAGCTGCTCTGGTACAAGCCACAGAATATTGCATGCTGGTTATGGGAGGTCTGTGTCACAACACACAGTGCAGCACCCCCTGGGGAGTGAGAGTGCCTAGTAACCAGAGTGACCAGAGTGCTCAGAATGCCTATACTGGCATTCTCTAAACTCTAAACAAGAGTTAGAACTGTGCAGAACTGGAGGATGCAGCAGTTTAAGAAGATCAACTGGTCCAATAGTCCCATTTTCTGTACCAGCACATGAACGGCCGGGTACATGTGTGACATTTATCTGGGGAAGTGATGGCTCGGTGACGATGAAAAGCCAGCGGAGAGAGTGTGATGCTGCTGGTAATCTTCTGCTGGGGAACTCCGGGTTCGGGCAAGTCGACGTCGACGTTAATTTGATGTGTAAGACCGAAATAAACATGGTTACAGAGCAGGGTTCATGTTTTGGCTGTATGCACATTTATACTAATGTCAGCATATGAGATTGCTGAAAGTGGCTGCAGCAAACTCATTAGTACAGAGCAGAAGACTTTTGGCTGGATTATCTACAGATGGCAGAGAGAACTAGGACAGTCTGTGCCTCCCCCTTTCTCCCTCTTCATCTCCAAATCTCAACCTCACTCTTCGTTCTCAGCTGTCATCCCATCTTGCCCCAACACTCCAAATTCTCTCTCTCTCTTTCTCTCTCACACGCACGCACAAACACGCGTGCACACACAGATATTTAAGGCTTCATTTAGCTATGGGTTCTGAGAAATCACTCCTTTTTTTTATAATCTGTTCATCTAGAGCTGAAGAACATCCTCCAGGACCCCAACATGCCACTAAAAAAAAGAAAAAAACAGCAATCTTTTTTCCTGCGGATTTGTGTAAAAAGTGCTCATTGTCGACTTTGTCTTGTCTGTTCATGTTGATATAATGTGCTCACCTCTCAAACTGAAACCTAGCACCGTTCGATATAATCACAAAGCTTATTTATATACAGAGTAGTAAAAGACATGCCGAACAAAGCAACAAACAGCCCTCAGCAGGGGTTCAGCATTTGTTTATGTATCGATACTTTGCTTGATTATTTTGGTGTCTTGAACTTTACTTGAATTTACTATATAAAAAAACAGAAAAATATTTTTACTCAAGTCTCGTTACTTTCGTTTTTATGAATCTAGATATGTATCCGTGTATACCCCATTTATTTGTAAGTTCTATGTTGGCAATTCTAGCCCTATAAAGTCTTAAGTACATTTAAGAGGATGCATGCGCCTTTGTACTTCTACTTGAGTAAAACATATAGGCCATACGTTAACGTCACTTTTTAGACAGATTACAAGCATTCGCTTAGAATGTCCAGAGAAGAATGAGCAGTGGAAGGCTTATCTCAGAAGTCCACTTTATTAACCACTTTTTTGTTTTTTAAACGACAGTATATTGTACATATTGTAAACAATGGAAATGGTGCAATGTTGTTATGGGGTTGAGTGGAGAGGTTCTTTTTTCCACTTGAGCCCCCACTTCTATCCCTGATCCAACCTTAAACTCAGAAATACGCATCAATGTGTTATATGTTATGTATTTATCTATCGATTATACCTGC
The DNA here is from genome assembly GCA_034779995.1 of Parotocinclus haroldoi. Classification (NCBI taxonomy): domain Eukaryota; kingdom Metazoa; phylum Chordata; class Actinopteri; order Siluriformes; family Loricariidae; genus Parotocinclus; species Parotocinclus haroldoi. The sequence goes on along the minus strand of JAUZST010010590.1, from coordinate 2,730 downwards.
TAGTAATTTGCACTTTGTTTATTCCATCCTAGTTGATATATTATTAGATTCCAAATTAAGGAGTATATTTTACATATGTGTTTTCTTTAAACTTCTCATATTTACCTTCTCTTTATTTAAACTACTGTTATAAGATTTGTTATAAGATTTGGTAACTTAGATCATTCTTACATTTACCATCTAGGCTACCCAATGATTGAGTCTTGGTCCTCCTAAGGTCTCTTCCCTATAACATTTGGACAGTTTTTCCTTTCCGCTGTTACCTCAGGCTTGGTCAGATAGGGCTTTGAGCCAGTATATTTGTAAAGCTGCTTTGAGACTGTGCTGTGTTGTAAAACGCACTATATAAGTACATTTGACTTGACTTTGTGTGAATGAGTGTGTATGAGAGTCTTAGCTTTGTACTGTCAGGCCGTCCAGGGTCCAGAACCAGAGCTGTTCCAAAACCATGACCGATATAACATGGATATTAAAGAAGAACGGATGGCTTTCAAGAAATCCTATTAGGAGATGTGCTAAAATTCAGGGTTTTAACCATAAATCAAATCAATATAGTAAAGGAAATTAGCTCAGCAACTTAACATAGAGACTACAGACTGCGCTGAAGTGATCCAACCTTTTCATGCCTGTTTCCTCTGAACCTGAAAGAAGCCAAGTCATGCAGGACCTGCCTTGATTACACACATCTCTCTCAGGCTATGCAAGGGCACTACAAGCTCATGTCAGCTCAGTCGGAGCAGAGCCTGCAGTTCCCATGGCAACTGGGGTAGAGAGCATCACCTGCAGAGAGCGTGAAGCGTCTTGGGAATTGTAGTGTTGTGAATTAAAGTTGTTAGTTGAAAGTGATTTGGGGGGAGGGGGGTGCCAGAAATGGCTGTGGACTGACACTGCAGTATACATGATGCTGAAAGCAAGTTCTTGGTGGATTCAGCTCTCCAGAGCCCGTCTGATTTGATCTTCCAAGCATCTTATTGAAACAAGTTTTTAGCCAGCATTGTGACGTCCAGATGTATCCTGCTGTCCCATGAGAGATTCCTTAGCTAGAGGGTATAAAGCCAGATTTTGCAGACAAATTAATTAATTCATTTTCTTATCTGCTTAATCCTTGGTCAGGATCACAGGAAGCAGGGGCCTAGCCTGCAGGACAGGGCACAAGGCAGGAACTACCCCAGACAGGGCGCGAATTTATCGTATAGCACACACTTGCACAAACTAAGGGCACTTTATAAGCTCCAATTAACCTAAAGCCTCTATGGACTGTGGGAGAAAAGAGTAAATGCACACGGACAAAGGGGGGAATGGCCCAGAGCACTCCAAAATAAATTTCCAGTTTATAATTAATTCAAGATTCAAATTGAGGACACATGTTTAAAGAGACTGGACTTGGGTCCTACAACACCACTCTGTTTTTCTATCAGTGTGAGGACTTTCCACTGACACAATATTACTGTAGCTAATGAATTCTAACCCTAACCTTGGTAACCTAAATCACTTTTTTTCAATTCTGTTATTTTCAAAAGAAAAAAATCCATCTAACTACTATCAGAAAAATGGCAACACAAGCTAAAAATGTCAGCTTTTTCAGTTACACACACCTGTACATCATGGCCTGCCTCTCAGATTGGCATTGGTGGAGAGAGAGTCCACATTCTCTCAGGTAAAGCTCCAGCCGTTTGCGTTCCACCAGTCTATGTGCCGCCGCCAAGATCTGCGATGCCAGTTCTTCCGATTCATTCTTCTGCCCTTGACTGCGAACTTTGGTACTGTCTTTATTTCCTCTGCTGCCTCCGATGGGGACTCCACATCCAGAGGAGGTCTTTGGTTTCTTACTGAAGCCATAGATATCCTCCACTGAGAATTTTCCTCCTTTGCCTCCTCCACTGGAACCACGGCTCGCAAACATAGCAGCTGAACGACAGAAATGCCAAAAAAAAGTTGAAGGAGTGTGAATCCCAAACACGTCCTCAGAAGACTGAGGTGAAATATCAGTTAGCTTAATGATGCCAGGCTGTAAGAGGAACTAAAACCATCTGATGTCCAATCTCAAAACAGTGATCACATCTTTACCAAATCCCCAGGTGATCAGTGGGCAGTGATGGTCTTATTCAGAGCCAGTAGACCAACTCTGCACTGATAAGCTTGCTTCTCTTTTCTCTCTCTAGCCCTGTCTTTATCTGTCTCACCCCTTTCGAAATAAGGGACAGAGAGGGATTTGTGTTCATGCCCCTCGGAACAGAAACACCAATGCACTTGCAGCTTACACTGGGTCAGATTAACCAGAGATCCCGGATGACAGGATAAAATGAAGATGAATGTTTCATCCACGTCTTTGCATCCAGGCGTTTAACACCTTATGCCATATATGAGGTCAATATGGCAACCGTACCAAAGAAACAAAGACCCATCTGTGTTGCTGGCCAAGAGAAAGTGGGTCAGAAATATCTGGGTTATTTCTTTTCAAGAATTACTTTCTAGTAAAATGTGAATCGTAACATTCCAACACAATACAACGTAGTAGGATAAATGATGTGATTTATTCCATGCCCTGTGTGGAGTCTGGCCTTTTTCTCTTACCATTGGCCTTTAACACAAGTGAAAAATTAAACACACTAAAGTTTTAATAACCTCTTCAGAGGCACTTGCATATTTTTATGCTAAGGAGAAATGACCAGTCTGAGTCGAAACCATCCAGGCAAAGTAAATGACTTCAGAATAATTGTGAAATATATA